>PVKP010039276.1:0-20269 GCA_004027715.1 Plecturocebus donacophilus
TTTATATAATGGTACTCAATACAAGGTGTGTAATCCATGAGATGGACAGGTAGCTGTGTCATAGGCATCATTAAGCCCTCTTTCTTCCTATTATCTGTTAAGACAGGTGAGCTGTTAATGTATTCAGTCTACTCTGCTAGACAGAAAAAGAAACCTAAAGATAGGAGAATGGACAGATAATGAGTGGCCACCGGAAAAACTATTAAGTATTATGGGCTGGCCACATGGGCAGAGGATGGCTCATGGGGATACCAGACCCCTATTTACATGCTCAACTGGATCACCCGGTTGCAGGCTGTTTTGAAAATATTCACTAATGAAATGGGCAAAGCTCTGTCCCTTTTAGCCCAACAACAACAACTACAACAACAACAACAAAAACTCAAATGAGAAACGTGATTTATCAGAACCGGCTGGCCCTGGATTATTTGCTAGCAGCCAAAGGAGAAGTCTGTGGAAAATTCAATCTAACCAACTGCTGTCTGTACATAGATGACCAGGGGCAAGCAGTGGAAGGTATTGTGCTAGACCTGACCAAACTGGCACACGTGCCTGTACAGGTATGGCATGGATTTAACCCTGAGTCCTTATTCAGAGGTTGGTTCTCATACTTAGGAGGATTCAAAAACCCTCATCATAAGTGTTATAATAATAATAGGTGTCTGTTTGTTGCTCCTTTGTCTACTCCCCCTGTTCCTTCAGATGATTAGGGGCTTCATCACTTCTGTAGTTAGCCAAAAAATGACATCACAAGTATATTATATGAAACATTATCAGTCGGTTTCTTCAGAAAGTCCGGAAAGTGAAAAAGAAAGTGAGACCTCTCACTAATTATACAGTGGTGAGGGTCTCAAAGGAGGGGGTGAAGAGGGAGACCCTGGCTTCTCAGATCAACTTCCCCTTTGACTATCATGCTGCATTTCAATAGAAGAAAATGTTGACTGACTGGTGCCTCTGGTTTTACTTTCCTATAGGTGACAGGCTAGGCCTTGGAGAAACTCTCCAGAAGGCACTATTTTTACTTAAAACAAGATCAAACCAAAACCTTTTCAGATGTGAGTCCTAAAACTGTAAACCGGAATCCTTTCATATGTGATTCCCAAAACTGTAAACAGAAACCTTTTCACATGTGAGTCCTAAAACTATGAACTTCAGATTCTTTCACCTGTAATATCTAAAGTATAAGCCTATATAAAGGCTGAACCTCCCTTTGTTAGATGAGCTGGGCTTTGGACAAATTATGCCTGGGCTCCCAGCCAAATAATAAACTCCTTCCTCCTGTATTCAGTTTCCGGTGGCCGCTCCTGCTACAATTGGAGCATCCCAATTTTTTTTTTTTTTTCCAAAGATGGGGTTTCACCATGTTGGTCAGGCTGGTCTTGAACTCCTGACCTCAGGTGATCTGCCTGCCTTGGCCTTCAAAGTGCTTGGATTACAGGCGTGAGCCACCATGCCCGGCCAAAGCATCCGATTTTTGTCTCTCATCCCCCGATCTGTACAATTAAACATGTGCAACACTCACTCCCAGACCTTACACCGAGGCTTCTATAATCATTTATGATTGTCTGAAGCTTGCTCGCTGGTAAATATCTCAGGAAAGGCTCATGGGAAAAAGTATTCTCTGAATATTAGCATGCTCTTAACTATCTGTGTGGACTTTATACTTGGACAGTTTGTCTGGATGTGAAAACCCTTTCATTATCGTAAAAATGTTGCTGCCAAGAAGTCTAATGACAATCTTTAAAAGTGACCTGGATTTTTTGCTTGAATGTTCAAATGATTTTGTCCGTTTTATTTTAAAAATCCAATAGCGTTACTAGAATATGCCCTAGTGTTGACTCTTCTGGGTTTTTACAATGTTCTCTTTCAAAATGTATTCAAGTTTTTTTTTTTTTTCCAAGAAAGTTTTATCTAATTATAGTTTTCCATTTGTGTTCTGTTCCATTGCTTTTTCTTTCTTCAGGGACTCCAATGAATATATATAAAATATTCTTTGCTTATCTTTCACTTTATCTTAAATACTTTTTTCTGCTTCCCCGATCCCTGCTTTTTTTTTTTTTGAGACAGGGTGTCACTCTGTCACCCAGACTGGAGGGCGGTGGAGTGATGTCATCTCACTGCAACCTTGACCTCCTTCTCACGGGATCTTCCCACCTCAGCTTCCGTCCCTGCCACAATGCCCAGGTCCTTCCATCTTTCCCTTACTATGCTTTCCATTGCTAACTTCATTTATGTATTCCTTTTTAGTCTTAATTTCTATTTTTTCCCCAAATTTCACTTGAGTTTCCCATCCTCCTATTTTCTTGCCATATCATTTTAGAGATGTTACACTTCTGAGTTGTGTTCTTCTGTCAAAGCTTTGATTTTATGTCCTCAACTTTTTCTAAATAATTGTGTAATACTAGGTTATAGGTTTTGTCTGTCTTGAGGCCACAGTTTTCTACTGTATTCTCACCAGTTGTTGCAACTTTTTTCTCTTATTTTAGTAACTTTGAGGCTAGGTTATATTTCTTTTTTATTCTCCTCATTTAAATGAGATGAATTTTCTGGGGCATTAGGAGGAGGTGCCCATCAAATGGGCAGGGATGGGACAAGAAAGCTTTCTTTGTGTCACAGCTCCAGGCTCCGTACCTCTGTTGTTAATGTCAAGTACTCATACTAATCTCTTGTATTTGCATCTTTAAGTGCTGCATTTTGCCAATATAGTACTTATTAGCCATGCACACAATCTAAATTTTAGAACCCTCAGTATTCCTATTATTTTCAGTTTGGTTTGTTTGTAGCAGTTTTCCACAGGGTGAGGCTCTTTTCTTAATGAAGGCAGTTTTTTGTTTGTTTGTTTGAGACAGGGTCTCACTCTGTTGCCCAAGCTGGAGTGCAGTGGTGAGATCCTGGCTAATGACAGTCTTCACCTCCCAGGCTCAAGCGATCCTCCCACCTCAGCCTCCTGAGTAGCTGGGAATACAGGTACACTCCACCACAAAAGACTAGTTTTTTAAATTTTAAGTAGAGACAAGGTTTCCCCACATTGCCCAGGCTGGTCTCAAACTCCTGGGCTCCAAGCGATCCTCCCACCTCAGCCTCCCGAAGTGCTGAAACTACAGGTGTGAGCCACTGCACCCGGCCAAAGGCAGCATTTAATGGTTATAAGGATGTATAAGATTTAGTTGGCCACCATACCGTCTGATTCCCTTAATATTGCAGCTTTTTTCAACCACTCTAAATTTAATGCACTTGAGGACTTCTCTTAGTTTTGCTGATAATCCTCAGATCTAACAGTTCCTATTTCCTCCTGAGTGGGGTCCCCTCCATTTGGAGGTTGTTAGCAACTTTCCAGTTCTGTAACTTCTATTTAGTATCCCCTTTCACTTTCTACCACTGCCACTGCACAATCCTGCTGTTAATGGGTTTTCTGGGTACAAAAGACTCTCTCTTATCTAGTTTTGTTGAATATACCAGCTTTGGGTTTCTTCTTACCCTGGCTGGTGTGTTTTTCTGGAAGAGTTTTGGGGAGATCCAGAAACTATGCTGTTGATGTGATGCTAACACCTAACTCTGAATATCTTTTAATGTTATTAATGGTGACCTTTGTTGTACACAAATTTAAAATTTTAATGCAAACTGTGAACAATCTGCCTGATTGTATGATCTGCTTTTCCTAGTGGTGCCCTGTTACCATGCTATAATAAACATGAAGAAGACCCCTTAGTGACCTCTCCCTGCCAATTACAAGTGTCTTATATTTTTATCTTCTCACCTCAAAAAAGCCCTTCATTGGCCAGGCATGGTGGCTCATGCCTGTAATTCCAGCACTTTGGGAGGCCGAGACAGGTGGATCATGGGGTCAAGAAATGGAGACCATCCTCGCCAACATGGTGAAACCCCGTCTCCATTAAAAATACAAAAATTAGCTGGGCATGGTGTCACACACCTGTAGTGCCAGCTACTCAAGAGGCTGCAGCAGGAGGATTGCTGGAACCTGGGAGGCAGAGGTTGCAGTAAGCTGAGATCACGCCACTGCACTCCAGCCTGGCAACACAGCGAGACTTTGTCTCAAAAAACAAGAACAAAAAAACAAACAGAAACCCTTTATTGTCTTCAGTGTTGCCCCTCATAGATTTTTTTTTTTTTGAGATGGAGTCTCGCTCTGTTGCCAGGTTGGAATGCAACAGCACGATCTCGGCTCACTACAACCTCTGTCTCCCGGGTTCAAGATTCTCCTGCCTCACCCTTCCAAGTAGCTGGGACGACAGGCGTGCATCACCACAGCTAGCTGATTTTTGTATTTTTAGTAGGGATGCGGTTTCACCATGTTGGCCAGGATGCTCTCAATCTCTTGACCCTGTGATCCACCCACCTCAGCCTCCCAAAGTGCTGGGATTATAGGCGTGAGACACCATGCCCAGCCCCCTCATAGAATATTTTAAAGTTTAAAACTAAAGCAATTGCTTTTAATATTTTTTTTAACTCCAGGTACCCTTTTCTCAAATGAAAGCTTACACAGAAACTCAAAATGAAAAATCACAACTATCCCACTTTGGCACTCTTTCCCCTCTCAGGCCTACGTTTCTCACAGAATCTTTGGCACTTAGTTTGAAAATCACCAAGCTATAAAGAAAGCAACCTCTGCATTTTAAGTGAAGAATTATGGCTCAGAAATGGAAGAAAACCACACTGCTTATTTTAAGGCTCAATCCCAGAAGAATGATTCCAGATCTAAGGTGAGAACTGGGCATTTTTATTTTGTTAACACTCTCTAGGTGACGTTAATGCACAGCTGAGTTTGAGAACCATCACACTAGACATATGCTGCCCAATATGGTAGCCACCAGCCACATATGACTAAATTTAAATTAACTAAAAAATTAAAAATTCAGGCCCTCAGTTGCACGGGCCACATCTGAAGTGTTCAATAACCACATGAGAATAGTGACTGCCATTCTGTATTGTAAATACACACAGAACATTTCTATCATTTCAAAACTCTTCTGGATAGTGCTGCTCTAGACAGCTGTCTCCATATTAGGGCATGCATACCCAAAAGGATGCAGTTTGGATTGGAAGATATTTAAATATATACTTCTATTTTTAACTGATTTTTAAATCTCCTTTTTAAAGCTATGTTTTATAATTTGCATAATGTATTAGTAAAGCACTGCATAGATAGAATATAAAATATATGTACATGTATATTTATTTGGCATGTATGCTTAAAAACTATGAAGTATATGGTTAAAAAGTTTGGAGATGTATGTAAACTAAACACCTATGTTTTTTAAAACATGTACCTGGGCTGACAAAGGTTTCAACTAGAGAGGCTTCCTAGGCATAGAATTTTTATACTTCAAACCCAAATCCCCAAACATGAGAAGTCCCTTTTTTTCTTTTTAAATATACACATATATTTTATTTTAAAAAGCACAAGAACATTATACAAGTTTTAAATTTACAGTTTTGCAATAAAAGTTGTCAATATATGCATTATTTGTATAACTTCATCATGGATGGAATTTGAATCAGTGGTATAAACATGTTGCAGTCACTAAATATAGATAATCATCACAGTGAACCAAAATGCATAGTTGTTATGAAATGACAAACGACCACTAAAGGGTGAACTCACAGCCCATACATCAATATAATAAATTAATTATACAGATATATTTTTCACCATATCATTAAAATTCTCACCAGCCCCTCACTAAACATTAGAAAAACACAGTTTTGGAGCCATCCTGTTGAACCAGTGCCTTCACATACTACACTAAAGAAAATAAAGTGACTCAGTTGCTTGTTCGTAAGTAAACTTCATAAGCATAATTGTTTGCAATGATTAAGGTAAATCATTAGGACATCTGAACATAATGAGAAATCCCTTGGGCTTGGGGCAGCACTGAGACATATGCTCATCTACAGTGCAGAAATCAGAATCAATCTCAATCAGTAGAACGCAAGATGAAATGCATTCTTTGGCAGTAAAGGTCTGGCTGGCTATTGCCAGATAGTCCCTCTGACCTCTTTGAGAGCTTAACTCCAGAATTTATTAAGTGAATATAAAAAACACTAAAAATAATGTCAGTTTATCTTTGCTAAATTGGGGCCAATCAATTAGGGCAGAAGTCAGTATCTTCTGTTTCCTATTCCAGCCCAGATTTCCCAAACAGTCCATTCAATAAAATTACATAAGAAACAAACACAAATGTCCAAATTATTTAATCATTCTGGCAAATCTGACAAATAACTGAATTTCCTGATCCTTACCTGTTATTGTTACAAACTGTTCACTAGAGATGTATCTATTTATCCTGATACCTTCTGAATTATAATTATTCAAGTAGAAAATCATGATTGTGATTCTGACACCTGCTCATGCCAATCCCTTACTGCAAAATCCACTTTTTGTTACATAAAAGTACCAAAAAAAAATCTAGCCCCAAATGTGCATCACTCATCACTTAGCAAATATATTTTTACTTGCTTGTCTTTGCTGAGCAAAAAGAAGGTAGGAAAACATTTATACACATATATAAGACACTAGTAGTCAAGGGCAAAATAAGATACAGTCTTTAAATGTATCTTTCAAGCTTCTAACATCACCCCAGAAACAACACAAGTTAAAATGGAAGGTTTCCATTTATCTTCTGTCTGCTGTTTTATATCACAATTTCTTGATACAAAAAACTAAAGCCATGAACCAAGAAGTCTATGCACAAATTCAGGAGAGCTCTATTATTTATAAACAAGATAGCTCAACTACAGCATGTTATAACAGGATACAGATTACTGATCACATGGCTTTTTTTGGTGGTTTGTACTAGTCATAAAACCAAAGTTTATGAAAAGGTTGCACACAGACAACATCAAAGATTTGTCTTTTACAAAGGTGTAGAAGACTGTGGAATTGGCTTAAATCTGACTGTTCTAAATTACAGTTGTCATGATCCATTCATTGGGAGAATTTTCTTATTTTCATTCTACAAATAGTTTTACATCAGAATTATAAGAGGTTTCTTAGAGTCAAATAGGATGGAGCCAGAATCTCCTTGTAGAATGAGATTTTCCTTTGGAAAATGTCAAGTATTATTTCAAAACTCAACAAAGCTACTTGTAGTCAGAGGTGAGAACTGCAAGCTCTTTTTACCATCAGGAATGAATAACAAATACATTATCCTAACTTTTCTTTAGGTCTACATTGAGAAAAAAGCTTTTCCACATGGGCAGAAATCATACTCTGCCCATATAGAGATTTAGTTTAATTTGTGGTGACAGCAGCAGGTGGCACATTAGGGTATTTCCTTAAAAGAGAAATAATAAAAAATATATTTTTGGAATCTTTCTCAATTCAAGTATATTGTATGGTTTCTGCAATTCTCCTTAGTCTTGCAAGGAAGACTATCACAGATTATTAGAATCTTGTCAGTGATCCAATGTTAGCTGAACTCCTGGGGGGAAAATATCAAATACAAAATTGCAGAAAAGTTAATTAACATATAAAAACATACACAAATGTTTGATGTGATTTCATCTACCAAGTGGATGAAATGAAATGAGATAAATTATGAAGGGGAATAAATTTCCTGGAAATACTAGCAGAATCAGACCCTTGGGGTGAACAAGCATTTCTTTCATGTTCTAGAACACAAAACAGATTAATCAATGTCCTTTTTTTCCCTTGAAGCCTATGTTTGCTAATTGAAAGCAATACTCCATTAAGGAATATTTTATTGATGTAAGTGAATCTGGACATGAAGCAAAAGACCCTCAATACTTTCCCAGCCACCAGAAAGTTTTCCATAATTTTCAATCAGTCTTTATTACTGTCGTTATTTGTGATTATCTTGAGGCAGAGTTGGAGCTCACAGTAACTGCCAGTTGAATCCAAATAACATCTGATTAGTCTCTTGGCTCCTAGCAATCTCTTCTATAATGCAGTGTTGTTGCCAGACCAAATGGAGCTTCCGATACCGCTCACGAGATAAATGAAGAGGGTTGCCCCTCCTATAGGGAAAAAAGAAAAAAACAACAAGTAAGTTTGAATCTAGTAACTGGCCACATCTTTACTGTCTAAATTCATATGCACTCTTGAGATGTTCTTGGAGCTGGGAGAACTTACTAGCACAGGGCTTAAAAAGGGGTATTATCCCTTTACCACTGATGACTAAGAACTTGATAGGTTACTTAGCTAATAAAGCAGAAACGTACTCCTTGACTATTCATAAAATAGGTCAAGTATACTATGACATTTTGGGACCTCATTTAAATAGGTTTATAACTTGAAGCAGCACTATTCTGTTTTGGTGGTTAGCTTGAATAGCTTTTTGACTTCACACTGTTACCTAGCTTCAATTTATGATCTTTGCACAGTAGAGGTTAGGTCTGACATATAACACTAGGCCCTAAAATTATATTTTCTACTCAGAGATATTTGATTGTACCTGTCCTTATGACAAATTGGATGGTTATTAGCAAGTAATTAGCAAATATTTAAATAAAATAACTATACTTCAATTCTACAGTTGCACAGTTTTTAACACTGTATAACAGCTAATCCAAAAATGACTTAAGTCTGGCTGTTGCCAATAATGGAGGACTACGAGATCCTCATTCCTTGAGGCATTCAAGTACCTCAGCAGGTTGGGAATTTTTAAACTGCCAAATTAATTTTAAAACTCTGCTTTGTACCCTTGTGGAACAACTAAGATCATCTTCAGTCATTAACTTTTACCACTCAGCTTTTCTCCCTAAACCTAAAGATAGGTCAAATGCTATACCAATAAAAACAAAGCTCCGTATGATCTGAGGTCCCAAGCCCCATCTAATAAGCCTATTCATTCTGAGCAATATTTCAAAGGAACAAAATTTCAGTGAAACAAAAAGAGTTTATTGTAAGGAGGTCTAATCTTTAACTATATGTACTTTTGGGATCACTGTCAGTTTCCTCATTTTCAGAAGCCATCAGTAGGACCCCAGTTCCTACCACCAGGGAAGGATACAGAAAAGTTCAGGACTTTAAACATTTTGCTAATGCTCAGAAGGAAAGAAGACTGATACAGCTGGCTTAAAGTTTCAGCTGGGCACGGTGGCTCATGCTTGTAATCCCAGCACTTTGGGAGGCCAAGGCGGGCAGATCACCTGAGGTCAGGAATTTGACACCAGTCTGGCCGACATGGTGAAACTCCGTCTCTACTAAAAACACAAAAAAATTAGCCAGGTGTGGTGGCACCTGCCTGTAGTCCCAGCTACTTGGGAGGCTGAGGCAGGAGAATCACTTAAACCCTGGAGGCAGAAGTTGTAGTGAGCTGAGTTCCTGCCACTGCACTCCAGCCTGGGTGAACAGAGTGAGACTCCATCTAAAAAAAAAAAAAGTTTGAAGTATTGCAATAGAAACAATATCTCTAAACCAAACATCATCACTGGACACTACAAAATATACTATCAGTGTCAATCCTTTTAAAGAATTCTGAAGAAAGGTTGATTCAAATAATAGAATACTGAAACATTAGGATAGCTGGCGTCTTTAAAAATTTTGGAGAAATATTACCTTCAAATTTTGGAGAGGCACACAGTGGCTGAAAATTACATGCTAAAGAATGACATTACATTTAATATTTTAAATTTGAAGCTATTTAAAAAGTAGTTCTTGGCCGGGCACAGTGCCCCATGCCAGTAATCCTAGCACTTTTGGAGGCTGAGGTGGGTGGATCACTTGAGGTCAGGAGTTCCAGACTAGTCTGACCAACATGGTGAAACCCAGTCTCTACTAAAAATACAAAAATTAGTCGGGTGTGGTGGCATGTGCCTATAGTCCCATCTACTCAGGAGGCTGAGGCAGGAGAATCACTTGAACTTGGGAGGTGGAGGTTGCAGTGAGCTGAGATAGCGCCACTACAGTCCAGCCTGGGTGACAAAGGGAGACTCTGTCTCCAAAAATAAGTAAATAAAAAATAAAAATAAAAAATGGTTCTCAATTATTTTATTGTTTTTTTTGGAGACAGAATCTCCCTCTGTTGCCCAGGCTGGAATGCAGTAGTGCAATCTTGGCTCACTGCAACCTCCTGAGTTCAAGTGATTCTCCTGCCTCAGCCTCCACAGTAGCTTAGATTACAGGTGTGCACCACCATGCCCAGCTAATTTTTGTATTTTTAGTAGAGATGGGTTTTCGCCATGTTGGCCAGGCTGGTATCAAACTCCTGGCCTGAAATGATCTGCCTGCCTTGGCTTCTCAAAGTGCTGAGAATACAGGTATAAGCCATCACGTGTGGCCTCAATTACCTTTTGTGATTAAAGAACTATCACCGTTTATATACAATAATATGACTAAAATAGAAAACAAACAATATAAAACAGAAATTATCAAAACTTTCCTATTAAAAGAAAATCTTACTTCAGGCCAGGATCTGTTTCTCCATATTCATCCAAGTAAGGAGCTGGATAGGCACAGCCTCTGGCTTTACCTTCAACCAGGACCACTCTGCATTCTCTGATTCTGAAGGAGAAAACCAACAGGAAATATGATTAAGTGTATGTGTGCAAATGATAGGCACTGCATCAGTGTTAATCTAGAGAAAAGACATGGCCAGTATCTGTTAGAAATTCAATATAAAGACAATACAAACACAGACAAATAGACTATATTATGTTTTGTCTAAACATAAGAGAACACATATTGCTATTTTTGTTGAGGGTATAGAAAAGGAGGAGGGGATCTGATGAAATGAGATCAGTGATACGGACTGAATCTGTTGAAGGGAGGGAGAAAGCTGTCCTACTTCAGCCAAAGACACCCCGAAAAATGGTGGCTGGGGTTGTTTCTATTCTAATTCCTGACATAACCTGGAGAGAGGAGGGAACCTAACAGAAGAACAGAATCAAATCTCCTAGTCTGATAACCTCAAGCCGGACAGAATATCAACCAGGGAAGCATAAAGGCTTTTCCTGTTAGAGCTGGCCTGAAACACTGCAGATCAGAAAGAGCCACTGCCACTCTGAAGGCACTTGGAACTCTTTTTTATGTCTCCTGGGAAACAGACATAAAAAACGCTTGTGTACACAGGTACAGTGGATAAGTACTATACAGAGAAATTATGAAATAAACAGCTGGGATTAAGTAGTGGGTTTACTTGCTGTGGGTTCCCTAAAAATAGGTGTTTGGGTTTGGCTTCCATACATTCTTTCCCCTTGGTTCAAAAGATGTCTATGAGTAATGATTACATATTTCACAGTTAGAAAGACATTTGGATTTATGTAATAGAAACTGTGTTACATGGAGAGAGTGAAAAAAAAAAGCATACATATCCATTTTGAATTTTATTTCTTTTCAGGCAACTTAAACTCTTCTTTCATAAATATCAGTGATGGTTTTTCTTTTTTTTATTCAAGACAGAGTCTTGCCCTGTCACCTAGGCTGGAGTACAGTGGTGTGATCACAGCTCACTGCAACTTCTGCCTCCCAGATTCAAGCAATTCTCCTGCCTCAGCCTCCTAAGTAGCTGGGATTACAGGCATGTGCCACCACACTCAGCTAATTTTTGTATCCTTAGTAGAGATGGGGTTTCCCTACATTGGCCAGGGTGGTCTCGAACCCTTGACCTCGTGATCTGCCTGCCTTGACCTCCCAAAGTGCTGGGATTACAGGTGTGAGCCACCACACCCGGACATAAGGGACTATTTTTCTATTCTCAATCTTTTGGTGAAAGACCAGGAGAAATGATGGGTTGATAGATAAAGATGTCAAAGGACAATCTAAAGTAACAATTTACAATATACTTTTTTTTTTTTTGATACAGGATCTTGCTCTTTCGCCCAGGCTAGAGTGCAATGGCATGATCATGGCTTACTGCAGCCTCAAACTCCCAGGCTCAAGCAATCCATCCACCTCAGCTTCCCAAGTAGCTGGGACTACCATCACGTGCCACCATGCCTGGCTAATTTTTTTATAGAGATGAGGTCTCACCATGTTGCCCAGGCTGATCTTAAACTCCTGACTTCAGGTGGTCCTCTTGCCTCAGCCTTCCAAAGTGCTGGGATTATAAGCATAGATCACTGTGCCTGGCCTACATGTACTTTTTATTTATTTTTATTTATTTTAAAGAGCCCATCTTCCAGGAAGAGTACTTTTTAAATATAAGTTTTAGGACTCCAAGTTCTTTCATTACATGTGAGTATTATATTAAAAGACCAGAGTAATTAATACAAACTATCCTATTTAAGATTTTCCATAAATAATGGAAATGTGAACAGAAATCTATTCTTTTTTCACTACTTTTCCCACAGTATCTTCTCAAATGCAATTTCATGTGAATAACAGGATAATACTCTAATTTCTGACTGATCATTTGCTATCAACACACTGTCCCACCATAGTGATCCCTACATTGGATCCAGATTCCTTAAGTTCATCATGAAGTTTCTAGAACACTCACTACTCACTTTAAGAAAATACAGACACCGGCACCACAGTGAAGCGCATGAAAAATGCAAGCTCCAACCTCTTCCCCATTCACGATTTCTTGGCAGCAAATGTTCTGAGAACATAGTATGGCCCCACAGAAAAGACAGAGGACAGGATGCTTTCGCTCATCATCTGAAGATCGTGGGCACCTCAAAAGGGAAGAAAACATTTAGAAAACAGTGGAAAGACAAAAAAAAAAAAAAACACCATATATCCTGTTAGCAATCAAACATGTTTCCATCACTGACCCTCTTCCAGCAAAGGGAGCTCTAAAACACAAGGAAACATTTAATTAGCTGATTCCTGTTGCATGTGCCCCCAACAGGGATGCATGGAGAACCTTCCAATTAATCATAGTAAGAAAATCTATATTACATAGATGGTGTCCTTATAATTCTCATAACGTACGGTGGTTGAATATGCCTTGTGAAGTCTTAGGAAGAAAAAAGTGACAGTGCTGGCTTCCTTGAGTCGACTAGTGTTTTAAGATGAGACCATTTTACATAGTGGTATGATGGAGGCTCGCCACAATGCCCCCACAACAATGGGGATAATGGTTATCTTTTAAAAAGGAGTTTCCCATGCTCCTCCAATCTATGCTGTACACTGAACACAAAGGGAAATATCACATTCCTTAATTTGGGCAGTAGAAGATAAACGCAACCAAAGCAGAGATCCAACTAGGCCCATAGTGGCATCAAAATAAAGAACATCATAAAGAATCTCCAATAGGGTACCGACAGCTTTTTTTAATGATTCCCAGTTTCTCAGACAGGATTAAAAAAAAAACCAACCCCAAAACACCTTTGTCTTCATAGGAGCAGAGGGACTTTGTGCATAGGATGAGAGGACTATTTTCCAGGATGTTGCTCCAGAACATAATTATAGCCCTTTTTGGATAAAGCCAACATCTTCTTTCATCTTTAATACAGGGTGGCTGAGTCTGAGTCATTAGCCAGCCTACAGAGGAAGAGTGGGGAGGCAGCCTAAAGTTTAACACTGAGCAGCCACCTTCCAACACTAGGGATGGCTCAGTCTTATGGAAACTGGTGGTGACAATAAAACTGGAAGACATCATAGGATTGATCTTCATTCTTACGTGAAACCTGTAAGTAGTAATATCAACCAGAAGGATCCTCCCCGGAATGAATAAAGACCAGTATTCTCCTCATATCCTCCTAGAAGCCAGCAACTTGATATTCTTTTTTTTTTTTCTTTCGAGACAGGGTCTGACTCTGTCACCCAGGCTGGAATACAATGGCATAATCACGGCTCACTGTTGCCTCAATCTCCTTGGCTCAAGTGATCTTCCCTCCTCAGCATCCCAAGTAGCTGAGGCTATAGGCACATGCCACCATGGCTAGCTAATTATTTTATATTTTTTCATAGAGACAGGGTCTCGCCATGGTGCCCAGGCTGGTCTTGAACTCTCGAGTTCAAGAGATTCACCCACCTCAGCCTCCCAAAGTGCTGGGGTTACAGACATGAGCCACTGTACTCTGCTAACCTGATATTCTTAATGCCTGGAAGGTAATATCAATTCACCAGGCTTTTGTGCTAACAATGTAGCCCCAAGATTAGGAGAATTGCTGAATTTAGAGCTGGATGCAATCATTGAAATTAATTAGCTGTTTGAGGGCTGAAAAGTAAAGTGACCCAACCATTCCTTTAGATGACTGACTACAAAGGGAGCTAGAACATGAAGGTCAGTTTTATCCTGTAATAGTGGCTAGGGTGTGAGCTACTCAAGACCCTATTGGACCACTTAACTACCCCAACTTCGTGGCTTAAAACAATGGTTATAATTAGATAAGAGAATTTCCTGAGTCATTCTGCAGGGCAGTGATTCTCAGAGTGAGTCAAAGAGGGGCTCTTTAAGACCTCAAATGATCTTTTTTTTTTTTGAGACAGAATCTTACTCTGTCACCCAGGCTGAAGTGCAGTGGCATGATCTTGGCTCACTGCAACCTGTGCCTGCAGGTTCAAGTGACTCTCATGCCTCAGCCTCCTGAGTAGCTGGGACTACTCAGTAGCATTTGCCAACACGCCTGGCTAATTTTCTTTTTGTATTTTTACTAGAGACAGGATTTCACCATGTTGGCCAGTCTGGCCTTGAACTTTTGGCCTTAAGTGATCCGCCAACCTCAGCTTCCCAAAATGTTGCGATTACAAGTGTGAGTCACTGCACCTGGCCTCAAAATAATCTTACACTGGCCGGGTGCAGTGGCTCGCGCCTGTAATCCCAGCACTTTGGGAGGCCAAGGGAGGTGGATCACAAGGTCAGGAGTTCAAGATCAGCCCAGCCAAGATGATGAAACCCCGTCCCTACTAAAAATACAAAAATTAGCTGGGTATGGTGGTGGGTGCCTGGAATTCCAGCTACTCAGGAGGCTGAGGCAGAGAACTGCTTGAACCCAGAAGGCAGAGGTTGCAGTGAGCCGAGATTGTGCCACTGCACTCCAGCCTGGGTGACAGAGCAAGACTCTGACTAAAAAAAAAAAAAAAGAAAAAAGAAAAAAAAAATCTTAAACTGCAATCCTTTTTTTTGGGTTCCTTAAAATCATGGTAAATTATTTAACATATGACTAAGGACTACTACATGAAAAGCAGTTAATTATGGCTACTAACTGGTATCCTTAAAACAAAATTTAAGAGTTATGTGTGCTTACTGAGATCTTGAATTAATTTAAGTATTTTATTAAGAAGTCTGGCTGCTGCATAATGCTTAGTAACATTATAAAACTTTTTTTTTTTTTTTTTTGAAATGGAGTTTTGCTCTTGTTGCCCAGGCTGGAGTGCAACGGTGCTTTCTTGGCTCACCGCAACCTCCACCTCCTGGGTTCAAGCAATTCTCCTGTCTCAGTCTCCCAAGTAGCTGGGATTACAGGCATATGCCACCAAGCCCAGCTAATTTTTTTTTTTTTTTTTTTTTTGTATTTTTAGTAGAGACAGGGTTTCACCATGTTGGCCAGTATGGTCTCGATCTCTTGACCTCGTGATCCACCCGCCTCGGCCTCCCAAAGTGCTGGGATTACAGGCGTGAGCCACCACGCCCGGCAACATTACAGAACTCTTAAAGGAGCTCTGGAATTCCTGCAATTTGGAGAAAGGATGATTAAGTACTAGTAAATCAACGGTCTTGAATAGACTTTGATTTTCAGGCTACTGATATTCTTGTCTTTTAATTACAAGTTACTACTTGTTTCATGTCATCATTATCAATGTGGTTTGCTATGGGAGGTGATATGATGCCTCCTAAGTGTCCAGAATACACAGTTATATCAGCAGAAGCTTTGGCTTAGTATTTTCAAGATATGATGCATTATGATTCAAATATGAAGTATTCACACCCCAAGCAGATGTGAACATAATTCCTCCATTCAGTGACATCTCACAGGTGGTGGTCATGATTCATGCTACTCAAATAACTTACAACATTAATTATAGCAAGGTAAGTATAATAAGATACAAAATTATTTTTAAGCTATAGGACATTATTTTATCATATAGACACGTTTAGGTTTATGCTCTCTTACAAAAGTAACTAATAGGTAACTCACACACGGTGTTAATAGTAAGTACCTGTATATTGTTAACTTGTCTATTTTGTTTTCACTAGTCTTGTTATCATCTAATTCTTTTTCCACTTGAAATAATCAGTGAAAGGCGTGAAAGAGATTAAAAAGTTTGGGAACCACTGCTTTAGAGTGGTTTTGATTGAGGTGGGAGGTGAGGGAGATGGTGCTAAAAAAGCCTGAGGGGGTGTACTCCACTCTTTAAGCTTGAACCTGAGTCATGATGCTATTACCTGTTCTGCTTTTTAATAGATTTCCATGTAAGACTTTGTTGAATAAGGGTTCTTGTGGCTTGAAAGAAAAAAAAGAAAGATTAAGGAGTGATATCATAGAAAATGGTAGGGTAGGGAGCTCCAGGAATCAATCACTCTAATAAAGCAACTATTGAGCCAGCAAAAACTGTCTGAAGCAACTTTTTATTTTTGAGACAAAGTATCACTCAGTCACCCAGGCTGGAGTGCAGTTGCATGATCTCAGCTCACTGCAACTTCAGCCTCCTGGGTTCAAGTGATTCTCCTGCCTCAGCCTCCCCAGTAGCTGGGATTACAGGTACGCCCCACCATGCCCAGCTAATTTTTGTATTTTTAGTAAAGCCAGAGTTTTACCATGTTGGCCAGGCTGGCCTTGAACTCCTGACCTCAACTGAGCCACCCACTCTGGCCTCCCAAAGTGCTGGGATTACAGGTGTGAGCCACCATGTCCAGTCTGAAGCAACTACTTTGGAACTCTGGAGCCTGGTCAAATACTTGCAGCATCCAGGGGGACACTTGATAAAGGAAGAAGCTGGTAAATTTTGGTGAGTTTTGGCATTTTGTGTAGTGGTTAGCATCCTCTATCCCCCAACCCCATGCCAGGTAGCCATGGGGATGATGGCTTGTTTTTCTGGTGTAGCTTGCTTGTGCCAGCATAGACAGCAGAGACCTTGTCTTCCAAAAATTGAGGTTGTATGTTTAGATCTCTCAGGTGGTTCACTGAGGGGCTAGCAAGGATGTGAGAGAAAAGGAGCCCTCACATATTGCTGGTTGGGACATAAAATGGTGCAACCAATGTGGAAAACAGTTTGACAGCTCTTCAAAAAGTTAAACACAGAATTACTGTATGACTCAGCAATTCTATTCCTGGGCATATATCCAAAAAAAATGAAAATGTTATGTCCATAAAGAAACTTGTACATGATTTTTTTTTTAGTAGCATTATCTGTAATAGTCAAAAGGAGGAAACAACCTAAAAGTCCATCTATAGATAAAGGAATAAACAACTCTTATATATACATACAATGAAGTATTATTTAGTCAAAAAAGGAAAAAAGTAATGACACATGCTACAACTTGGATAAATACTAAAAACATGCTAAGTGAAAGAAGCTAGACACAAAAGGTCACATATTGTATGATTCCTTTCATATAATATATCCAGAATAGGCAAATCCACAGAGACAGAAAGTAGATTACAGATTACCATGGGGTAGGGGATGAGGGGAACAGGAAGTGATTAGTGAATACAAGTGCATCACTGGGGTGATGAAAAAGTTTGCAAACTAAAGAGGTTAGGTAGTTGTACAATATTATGAATACACTAAATGTCACTGAACTGTACACTTTATCATGATTAACTGCATGTTATGTGGATTTCCCCTCAATTAAAAAAAAATTGACAATCGTTGTTTTGAAGGACACTCAGAGGTCACCGTTAAAAAAGGAGGTTTGTGGCCAGGTACAGTGGCTCATGCCTGTAATCCCAACACTTTGGAAGGCCAAGGGCAGGAGGATCACTTGAGCCCGGGAGTTCAAGACCAGCCTGGGCAACATAAGGAAATCTGATCTCTACTAAAAATTTAAAAGAAAGTAGCAGGGCATGGTGGCGCCTGCCTGTAGTTTTACCACTTGGGAGGCTGGGGTGGGAAGAGCCCAGGAGTTTGAGGCTGCAGTGAGCTATGGTCACATCACTTCACTCCAGCCTGGGCAACAGAACAAGACCCTGTCTTTTTTTTTTTTTTTTTTTTAAGATGGGGTTTCACCATGATGGCCAGGCTGGTCTTGAACTCCTGACCTCAGATGATCCACCCACCCTGGCCTCCCAAAGTGCTAGGATTACAGGCGTGAGCCACCGCCCCTGGCCGACCCTGTCTTTAAAAAATAAAAAAAACACAAAACAAAATAACAAAACAACAACGACAAAAAGTAAGTGTGTTAGTTATGGCATATACCAATTGCAAGTTCAGAAAACGATTTAAAATTATACACATATATATACACATACTCTCCTTACCTGAAATGAGAAGCTTGATTCAGGAGGCAGCTATAGTCATCAGGAAGTTCTATCAAACTATTTCTTTTTCTGGGGTACCTACAAATATAATTTAAAAGGCAATTTTATTTTTGAGTAAATAAGCCCAGATCAAAAACTGACCAAGGTGATAAAGTCTTAAAAATAACAAAAGGATACACATTTGTAATCCAAAGTAATTCCCATTATTGCTTGATCAAATCCAAACTTCTCAGCATGTAATTCCAAATCTTTCATAAGCTGGATTCCTTTCCAAACTTAACTTCCACTACTTCCTAGGACTAAACTGTTCTAGCTAGATTTCTATACTGTATAGAAAAGTAACATAAAGTTGTAGAGTTAAGAACACAGCCTTTGAAATTAGACAGAGCTGGTTACAAATCCTAAATTCTCTAATACTTCATAAGTCTTTGAACCTAAGCCTGTATATGAAAGGAATCATACAGTATGTGACATTTTGTGTCTGGCTTCTTTCACTTAGCATGTTTTTAATATTTATCCAAGTTGTAGCATGTGTCATTACTTTTTCCTTTTTTGACTAAATAATATTCCATTGTATGTATATATAAGAGTTTGTTTATTCCTTCATCCACAGGTGGACATTTAGGTTGTTGCCTCCTTTTGACTATTACAGATAATGCTACTAAAAAAAAATACTGTCTGTAAACTAGGGATAAAATATACCATACTGCAATCATGGGCCCACCATGATTGAAAAAAAAAAAAAAAAAAAAAAAAAAAAGAGGTAGATTTTGTTAGAGCCATAACTTAAAGGAGATAGGAGGGCTGAAGAAAAGTTTTTAGGGTAGTTTCTAAGGACATAGATATGGTTCTATTTATACCTTGCTTTATTCTAAAAAAAAACAAAAACAAAAACAAAAGTGGCTTATAGAAATACTGTAACCCACTACCTTGTGAAGTTAACATACCGGCAGCTCCATGATGCCTCTTCCACCTTTGCCTTTTGACAGGCACATGCTAGCTTAAAAAAGATTCTCTTGGTCAGGCATGGTGGCTCATGCCTATAATCCCATTACTTTGGGGGGCCAAGGCGGGTGGATCACGAGGTCAAGAGATCGAGACTATCCTGGCCAACAGGGTGAAACCTCGTCTCTACTAAAAATACAAAAATTAGCTGGGTGTGGTGGTGCGTGCCTGTAGTCCCAGCTACTCGGGAGGCTGAAGTAGGAGAACGGCTTGAACTGAGGAGATGGAGGATGCAGTGAGCCGAGATCGCGCCACTGTTCTCTAGCCTGGTGCCTGGTGACAGGGCAAGACTCTCTCAAAAAAAAGAAAAAAAAAATTCTCTCAAGAGGAACTGCTGGCTTCTACTAAGAGGAAAAGGACAGACACTCCAAGAAAAAAAAAACAATTGTGGGAAGAATCTGAATTCTGGCAAAGACCTAACAGAAATGCAGGAACACTGTACTGAGTGAGACTAAAGAAAGAAGTCTAGAAAGCATACTCAACAAACCAACTACTCTAGGAATCACAACTTGTGGATGGGGGAGAAAGGATTAAGTAGTAAAACCAACCTGACCACGGTGTTTTTTTGCTTCAAATAGTTTATTAAAGCAGGATCTGTACACCACCTATATGTGGAGCCAAAAGAAAAAAACAAATGGATTATCACAGTTTCAGTACATGATTTGTCCACAAGCCATTCTCTCCAATTCTTTCTGCCCCTTCTGTGTTCTTTTTTCTTTTTTTTTGAGATGGAGTTTTGCTCTTGTTGCCCAGGCTGGAGTGCAATGGTGATCTCTGCTCACTGCAACCTCCACCTCCCAGGTTCAAGTGATTCTCCTGCCTCAGCCTCCTCAGTAGCTGGGAATACAGGCACCTACCACCATGCCTGGCTAATTTTTGTATTTTTTCGTAGAGACAGAATTTTCCCATGTTGGCCGGGCTGGTCTTGAACTCCTGACATCAGGTGATCCGCCCGCCTCAGCCTCCCAAA
>PVKP010039277.1:0-20263 GCA_004027715.1 Plecturocebus donacophilus
CTTATGAGTGAGAACATGCAGTATTTGGTTTTCTGTTCAGTGTTTGATTTTCTGTTCTTGTGTCACTTTGCTGAGAATGATGGTTTCCAGCTTCATCCATGTCCCTGCAAAGGACGTGAACTCATTCCTTTTTATGGCTGCATGATATTCCACAGTGTATATGTGCCACATTTTCTTTATCCAGTCTATCGTTGATGGGCATTTGGATTGGTTAACTTGGAGCCCTTTCTACAAACTGCTCAACATTGGCACTTGGGGCATGAGACTTCACAGTTCTCTCCAGATTCTGTCCCCAGGTCTCTGCTTGCTGATGGATAGGAAGGCCTGCTTTGATCCAGAGAGAGCCTTAGTTGTTGGCTGGGTCTGACTTGCGTGTACCACATGTACGTAGCACTTCTCAAAGCATATTCCTAAGACCACTAGCATCAGAATTCCATGAGATGCTTATCACAACCTCAGATCCTGGGCCATAACCCAGGTCTGATGAATCAGAACTCTGAGATGACATTCTGGAGTCTGTAATGTTTTAAAACACAAAAGTTTGAGAACCTTTGCTTGATAAACCTACCTTTCCAATGCAATCATTCATAGTGGATTCAGGCAGAACTGATTCTTAATTGTACCTCTGGGAAGTCTTGGACATAG
This sequence comes from Plecturocebus donacophilus, assembly GCA_004027715.1. Lineage (NCBI taxonomy): Eukaryota > Metazoa > Chordata > Mammalia > Primates > Pitheciidae > Plecturocebus > Plecturocebus donacophilus. The sequence goes on from PVKP010039277.1 coordinate 646, forward strand.
AATTTAATCTCTTCAAGTCTCAGTGTCCTCATATGTAAAACCAGGGGAATGGCCATACCCATTTATTGGTCATTTAGTGAGACAATGCACATAAAGGGCTTAGCACAGAGTTGGCCACATCCTGAGTGTGGAATAAACTTTTGTATTCTACAGAATACAGAATCCATTTATTAAAAAAATAAACCCCAGAGTGGTGGCGTGATCCTTACCTAAAATAGAAAAAAAATCCTTAGGTTACTGGAGTCTAATTCTCCTCCTTAGGAAGGGTAACCTCTAGAGAGTCAATATGATATTGGGAGAAGAACATAAACTTTGAAATAAGAGGGATTTGATTTCAAGTCTTGACTTTGTCAATTACTAGGAATGATTATGAAGATTAAATAGTACAGTAATTACAAAATGTCTTGTAGAGTGTCTTGCATTTAGGAGGCACTCTGTAAATGTTCATTATTATTATATTATCTTGCTTGCTATCTTTGGCAAATTGCTTATCTTTTAGGATTGTTTTCTTCATCTGAAAGGTGGGAATTATAATGTATCTAATCAAGCAGATACATGGGATTCTGATTCCTCTTCAGTCTTTCTATTCCTGAATGTTCCTTATGTGTGTCTGTATTTTCTCTCAAACATCTCCTTTTTATTTATATTCCATTCTCTCTGGCTTGTGGGAAGATGTGCATCCATAGAACTGTTTATATTGATCTGGTTTGATATCCTAGCTCTGACCTGATGGTATTAGGGAGTGGGACTACTTTGCTATGCTACACACATTTATTTATTTTTCTTTTTCCTCCTTAAAAAATTGACATATAAAAAAAGTATATATTTATGGAGTGCAACATGATGTTTTGAAATATATATACATTGTAGAATAACTACATTTAGTGATTTAACATATGCATTACTTCATACACACCATTTTTTGGGGGGGAGTACATTTAAACTTTGCTCTCCTTGCAATTTTTTATTTCAATTACAATGCATTGTTATTAACTATACTTGCCATGTTATATAAAAGAGCTCTTGAACTTATTCCTCCTGCGTAATTGAAATTTTGTGTTTTTTGACCAATGTCTCCCCAGTCTCCCCACCCTCAGCCCCTATAAGCACCATTCTACTCTCTGCTGCTGAGAGTTCAATTTTTTAAAATTCCACATGTGTGTAAGATCATCCAATATTTGTCTTTCTGTGTCTGGCTTATTTCTTTTAACAGAATCTCCTCCAGATTCACCCATATTTACAAACAACAGGATTTCCTTCTTTTTAAGGCTGAATAGTATTCCATTGTGTATATAGATCACATTTTCTTTATCCATTTATCTGTCGATGGACACTTAGGTTGAGTCTACATCTTGCCACTGTGAATAATGCTGCAATGAATGTGGGAGTACAGATATCACTTTGGCATACTGATTTCATTTCCTTTGGATATACATCCAGGAATGGGATTGCTGGGTCATGTGGTAGTTCTATTTTTAGTTTTTTTCAGGAAGCTCCATATTGTTTCTCATAATGATTATATTAATTTGCATTCCCACTGCCAGCATGCAGGAATTCCATTTTCTCCACATCCTCATCAACACTTGTTAACTTTTGCTTTTGGACAATAGCCAATCTAAGAGATGTGAGGTGATATCTCACTGTGGTTTTAATTCACATTTCCTTGGTGATTAGTGATGTTGAGCAAGAATGCTCTTATTTAATATAAAGTCACCAAAGTTGAAGGAATAAAAAGAGATTAAAATATATCTGGAAACCAGGAAGTAAGCAGAGAGGTAGGCAATATCTTCAAAGGCTCAAATCAAGCAAAATTCTACAAAAAAAAAAATATCTCTCTCTGGATCTCGGGTTTTTCATCTGTAAGATGAGACTATTCTCCTTGGAGGTCCTAAGGGACATACTTATCTGAGTTCTGCCCTTCAGGAGCCTCCATATGGTTCTGGAGTGCTTGCTGCCAGGAGGGCAGAAAGGAGATTCACCTGCCACCTGGTAGGGTCTTCATTCACATTCAGTGACTCTAGAGGCTTCACCAGAGACTCAGCAACAAACTTGGAGGAGAACAGGAAGGCCAAGGGAGCTAATTAAGAGCTCTTTGATTGATGAGGAGCAGGGGTGGGCCCAGGGAGTATCATGCATTTTGCTTTTCATACTCAGAATTGGCTCTAATGAGAGACCCACTGGACCTGAAATGTAGCTCCTCACTATCCCCTAGATTGTCATGGGAAGATCTCCGAGGAAGTCATGGAGAAGGCTGCAGAAGAGGTCATGTGTGCAGAGCTTCAGGCTGATAGAAGAACAGCAAGTTAGCATTATTTGAACAGTTCTGTGTAGCAAATGCACCTCGGTCTCTGGCTGCTGGGCAGACACTCCTCCCAGACTCTGATTCAGTTGGAAAAGACTGGCATCTCCATCCTTGTAGCAGCTATAGGTCTAGGACAGGATGTGGCTGGGGTGATAGGGCTAGCCAGGGCACCTGTCTGAGCATCGAGTCATAGCCTTCCCTTCAACTGGCTTTGCTAGCCCAGTCTCATAGACAGGTTACCTCTTCCATTTTCTATTTAACACAACATTTCTCAACTACACTAGCTACTGAAGCTGCTGGAGCCCTATCCTGAATCTCAGCCTCCCAACTCTTTCGCTACCTCTTAACAGTCCCTTGGTGACCTGGCCCTGCTGCGGGCATCTTTGCTGATGACTGCCGTATAGGAATGGCATACACACTGTTCCTGAGTATCACATGTGCAAGGGATCAGACTCATTGGCCTAAGTTGTTGAGCTCCTGCAGATAAGGTGTATGAGACCACAGGATGCCACGGGGGCTGACTCCATGCCCTGCTCCTTCCCAGACGTCGTCCTCCCATCACCACTGGAGTGTGCTGTGCTCTTTCCCGTGTTGACTGTTGCTAGTCTGAGCTACAAGGGCATTCAGTGCTGGGTGCTAGGGCTACAATGCTGCTAAGAACAAGGCCCTCAGCTTCACTGGGCTACAGTCCATTGGAGGACTGCTATGTTCACAATGGACCAGACTGCGACTTGAGGCAGAATGGGAGATGTTAAAAACAAATGTCCTGGGGTCATGGGGAGAACGTGGGGCAGAGTGGTCTGTTCTGGTTGGAGATAGTGAGGCTTCTGCTCCCTCTGCCACCGTCTCTGCCCACTCTTCCTCCTGCTCACCTTGCCCCAGGGGTGCCTCTTCCCTGATGTTTCTTGAGCAGACCCAGCAGGACTTGCATCCCTAGCGTCTCTGTGCGTCCCTCCTTTGTTTCATCCAGGTCTCCATGCAGATATCAACCCTTGCATCAGAGAAGTCTCACTTCACCTCTCTGTCTACAGGAGTTCCATTCTATCTCCATTGTGCTCTGTCACCATACACTGCTTATTCTTTATAGCACATTTCACTATTTGACGTATGTTGGATGTTTATTTGTCTATTTGTTTATTTTTTGTTTCTTCCAGCTAGAATGTGAGCTCCATCAGAGCAGGAATTGAATATCATTTTCTGCTGAATCCCCAGCACCTAGAAGGGTACCTGGCACATTCTAGGTGCTAAAGTGGTACTTGTTCAATGAATGGGTGAACCATACAAAGGGTCCAAGCAGATAGTAGATGCTCGGCTGACCTTGCCAAGTGGGAGGGATTGAGTTGAGTAGGCATTCCAGGAGGAAGCATTAGCCTAGGCAAAAGCTTGGGAGCCAAGTGCAGGAGGAATACAGCCGGTGAAAGGTAATCGAAAGAGGAAGAAATGAGGGTTGGTGGCCAAAAAGGGAAAGGTGCATGTTGATGGAAGAAACTCTCACTCACTCTGCGATTATTTTGGACTCTCATCTATTCACCTCTCTCATTTCCTCTTCTCCTCCATTCCAAACACTACACGTCCCTCAAGGCTCAGCCAGAGTCTTACCTCTGTAATAAGCCATCAGGCACATGCTTTGACACCTCATACATTTTGGTGACAGTCCTGCCTTTGTCACTTACAAGCTGTGTGACCTGGCAGGCATTATTTCTTCTTATAGCCTGTGTGACTCTTACAAACTGCACCACTCATGTAACTGCTATCTGCTCTCTGCATTTCAGGATTACTTCATTGATCATGAACATTTTCAGGACTTGGCCCCAGTTTTACATCCGTATTATGAAAAAGCAATTAAAAACAACCCTCAGGATTAGGAGAAATGCAGGGGTGAATCTAATTTTTGGTTTTACCCCCTGACTAGCTGTGTGCTTGGGCAAATCACTTAAGGTTTCCCGACCTCAGTGTCCTAATCCATAAAATAGGAGTTAAAATACTGTCTTTGTGGGGTTGTTGTGAGGATTAAATACAGTTTGATTTAAAGTGCTCAGCACAAGGAGGTGCTCCAAATAATTAGATCTTGCTTCCCTCGCTGTTCGTTCCCATTCTTAAGCCTCTCCCCTGCCAAAGGTATCAGAGCTTCCAGCAGTGTGAATCTTCCCACGTGGCCAACGCTACACCTCCCCATAGGACCTAGACCAACCCAGGCATTCAAGGCTCTTGCTAATTAATGGGTTGAATTTTCAAGCAAACTTAACCTCTCAGAGGGGATCATCAGCCCGATTAATCAAAGGAGTCCTTCTCAGGTCTCCTGTAAGGCAGCCTCAGGTGTCATGCAGAATTCATCTGGCAATCCAAATGAGATGGCAAAAGTATGTTTCCATTTGAAAACCCTGATTATCCATTTGCTAATGCAAGCTGGTGCCCAGGCAGGGGTGATATTTTCATTTATTTGTGATTCAGTGTTTGTTCTTGTGATGATGTTTTTATCCTTCTTCCAAAGGCTTTTTGGAACTCATCCAGAAAATGGGGTGCGTTTATTGGCTTAGATTCTAATTACATTATAGAACAGTGAGGGATGGCACGTTGTAGTTTTTCTAGTCTGCCTTTCTTCCAAAGCACTTGGGAAGGTGGATGGGAGAGAAACGTTATAAAGCAAGTGTCTCTGTTTAGCTGGTAAATGAGGACCAGAGGATGTGAGTGGGGCCACTTTGAGGGTGAAAAAGGCTTAAATCATCCCTTTCAGTTACATACCAAGAAAATGCCTCACCTTCTGGTCACGTAGGTCAATGGGAAATCCACAGGTAAACCCTGAAGAAAGTACTTCTTTCTTTCTGTGTTCACACAGTAATAAATAATAATACTTACTGAGCTCCTCCTGTATTCCAGGCACATTACTTGCCTTACTTCATTTGAACCTCGTAAAAATATGATTAGATAAGTAGCTTTGTTATTACCGTGTTAACAGTGCAGAAATCGAAGCATACAGAGGTTAATCTGCTCATGGTCAGTTACTAAATGGTGGAGTTAGGTGTCATAACCAGGCAGAATGGCTTCAAAGCAGTGCTTTTAACTGTATTAATTTATTAATATAACACATTGATATTTATTATTAATGTATTAATGTATTGATAAACAATAATTGACAGGTAACTTAGTTGATAAATGATTGTGGCCAAGAGTGCTGTTTAAAAATTTTTTTAATTGATATATAATAATTGTACATATTTTGGGGGTATATGTGATATTTGGATATCCATATGCAATGTGTAATGATCAAATCAGGGTAAGTGGGATGTCCATTAGAAATCTGCCGTGGGTTTCGCAATTCTTTTTTTTTCTTCCTGGCTGCTTGGCTCAGACTACACTTCCTAGCATCCCTCACAGTGAAATGTAGTCATGTGACCAGATACACCAATGGAACAGGAGTAGAAGTAATGTGTGCAACTTCTGTATTCCATGGTTGCTAAGCAGTGTCCCGCCGTGGACTTCACCTGTTTCCTCCCACTGATTGGATTCGGTTGACAACTGGCTTTGCTTCAGAAGCCAGACCCACTCACCTCTCCCACCCCAGCCTGGTTCCCATGAGGCTTTTATGAAGCAGAGGCCGCCTACCTGCCTTGCATTGTTCTGGGAGAGAGTCGTCCATTTCCTGGCCCATTAAGGGACTGAATTGTTGAGTCTCTGTTACGGAGCCCTAACTCCAGCTAATATAGTGGTTTTTCCTCCTTTCATAGAATCAAAGAATTTTGCCTTTAAAAAGGTAATCCAGACTAACTTTTGAATCTATCACCTGATAGAGCACATGCTGAAGACCTTTAGTTGTAGATGGCTGACTTCCTACTGAGTCTGCCTATTCTCTGTTTAAAAACTCTATTATTAGAAAGTTTTCTAAAGTTTAAATTCTAAGCTAAAATGCAATTCATGTGCATGGCTCCAGTGCTCCTTGAGGAGCGTGTAAAACAATTGTGATTCCCGACTCTGTATCAAGAGCATTCCATTCTCTGAAAACAATAGTCATATCCAATGAATGCTCTCCTGGGCTAAATGTTCTCCATTTCATCAAGCTTTCTTTTTTTAATTATTATTATTATTATTATTATTATTATTATTATTTGAGACAGAGTTTCGCTTTGTCGCCAGGCGCCAGGCTGGAGTGTAGTGGCGCGATCTCAGCTCACTGCAACCTCCGCCTCCCGGGTTCAAGCAATTCTCCTGCCTCAGCCTCCCGAGTAGCTGGGACTATAGGCGTGCGCCACCATGCCCAACTAATTTTTGTATTTTTAGTAGAGACGGGGTTTCACCATGTTGGCCAGGATGGTCTTGAACGCCTGACCTCGTGATCCGCCCGCCTCGGCCTCCTATTATTATTATTTTTTTAAGAGATGGGATCTCTCTATGTTGCTCAGGCTGGAGTGCAGTGGCTATTCACAGGCGCGATCCCACTACTGATCAGCACGGGAGTTTTCACCTGCTCCGTTTCCGACCTGGGCCTGTTCACCCTCCTCAGGCAAGCTGGTGGGCCCCCTCTCCTGGGAGGTCACCATATTGATGTCGAACTTAGTGCGGACACCCGATCTGCATAGCGCACTACAGCCCAGAACTCCTGGGCTCAAGTGATCCTCACACCTCAGCCTCCCGAGAAGCTGGCACTACAGGCACACGCCACCGTGCCTGGTGAGCTTTCTTCTTATAACATTGTTTTGAGACTCACGTACCTACTTCCGCCCTTTCTCCAAGGTGTCTGTGGTCCTCAAGGCATAGTGATTCAGGACAAATGCCAGCCTTGCACATGCGGTTTGCCCAGCTTGGAAAACAGCAGAATAATCACCTCTTGTTTTCTTTTCCATGCTTATTTTCATTCATCATGATATAAATTCAACAAACTTTCTGCATATTCAATGATCTTCAGAACTTGCAGACATGGTTTCAGTGTTTGCTAGGCATGGCTGATTTACTTTGATCCTTCTGTGGCCTGCCCTGTCTTATTATCCTGTCTGGGGGAAACTGATTTTTGGACACAAGTTCAGGACTTACCAAATATCCCTCTTTAGCCCCACACTGTGCCATTTAGTTCCCACACTGTCCAGACAACATTGCTCCCTCTTGATCCTGCCATCTGATATTTTTTCCCAGGGAGATGATTGAGCAATAGAGAAAGGTTTGACAGAGAGCCTCTAGAAAATAATAAATAACCTTTAATTTGTCATTCGCAAACTCCAACACTGGTAAGCCACATATCACATCATTTATCACCAATCTAGTTTATGTGCATAAAAACATTTTTAATACCAGGGATGACTTACTTGACCTTGGAAACTGTGTTACTGAGACTATTACTGTATTTAGTGATTGGTTATTTAAAAAAAATCATGCCTTATACAATATAACACCTTTAAGTCTCTAACTTAGGTTTGAATAATTTCCTGATATATAGTAAAGGAAACAGTTCAGTTAATCAAAATTAAAGATGCTGTAGAGAGTCTGAATGAAATAAATAGATGTGACATATGAGGGTATTAAAAGTGTCCACAGAAGAAAGAACTCTGAGGTTTCTCTTGGAAACACTAATTTCCTGTATATCCTCTCTTTATCTCCATAATTTATTTTATCCCACTGTATGTTACTCTTTCCCTCCATCTCCTGTTTCCCATCTCACTCCCATCTCACATCTCCCATCTCTCTCTGTCTCTTTCTCTCTCAATCTCTCTCTCTCTCTCTCTCTCTCTCTCTCTCTCTCACACAAACACACACAAACACACAGACACAGACACAGGATGGCCAGGAGGTCATTTGCCGTTGCTACCCCACCATAAATGTTCAGCTTTGCTTTTAGCTGTCCTTCGTATTTCTGGTTAGGTATCCCCTGGTAATTCCCATGACCTCTGCCTGTTCATATCTGGCCCTGATGACCTTCATCCCTGGCCAGGTCATTTCTTGGCTTTCTAGTAGAGCAGAGGGTGGCATCTTCATTTCCGATGTGCACAGACATTTTCTAGACTAGTCACCTTCCCTGGGACTACTTGGGAATCAAGATGATTCAGTAGCTCAGTGACCAAGACTGAGGAAGCACAAGAAATAGAGAAAAAGACCCAATATTCTATTATTTCCAGGAAAACTGAGAAGCGATCAGTATAGAAACATGAAGAGATAGGTGCTTTTGTTCAGGGGCTATAGGCATATATGTTCTGTGAGGACAAGTGTCAGTCAGCTGGAGCTGCTGTAACAAAATACCATACATTGCATGGCTTAAACAGCAGCCATTTATTTCCCCCAGTTCTAGAGACTGGGAAGTCCAAGGTCAAGGTGCCATCCCATTTAGTTTCTGGTGAGGAGTTAGATATAGCAACTCCAAGTTTCTGTTCAAAGAATCAGTATGTCAGCATGTTCAGCTCTCTTATTCCTTAATTCTCCATTTTAAAGTTTAACTTCCTGGTTCTTTTCACCCCCTTGCCTCTAGTTTCAATAAACAACCGTCCCACCAGTTCTAATCAGTAGTTCACATCTGTTCCTCTGGTTATCTGCTCTGACTTGAGTCACCCCTGGTCACCTGCTCTGACCTGTTCTGTAACCATCCTTCCCACCAAACTACCCAACCCACCATGCCAGCTCATATTCCTGCTCTCTTTAAAATAGCCAATCAGAATTAGCTTAAACTGTGAGGTCTAACTCTAGCCAATGGGGGAACAACACAGCAGTAGAGGCTACGTGCATCAGTAATAAGAACGCTTTCCCCTCCATTGTCCAGTTGTGCATTCACCATTGCTCCATCTGTGAGACACACCTTCTATAGAAGTAAATTGCCTTGCTGAGAAAATTTATATTCAAGTAATACTTCTTTTGTGGCACTGAAAATTTACATATAACATAAGGGCTCTTTTCCTAGCTTGCAGATGGGCACCTTCTTGCTGTGTTCTCTCAGTCCTCTCGTGGTGAAGAAAGGCAGAGCTCTAGTCTTTCCCTCTTCTTAGGCACTAATCCTATTTTAGAGCTTCCACTCTCATGGCCTCATTTGACCCTAATCCCAAAGGCCCCACCTCTTAATAGCATCACAGTGGAGTTAGAGCTTCCACATAAATTTTAGGGAACACAAACATTCAGTCCATAAACACAAGAAAAATAGACCTGCTCTTTGTACATCCCAACTCGGAGTCCCAGCTCTGCCACTTACTAGCAGAAACACTAATTCTCCAAACCTCGATTTCTCCCTCTATAAAATGAGATTATGAGAATTTATGTTGGAGGTCTTTGTGATATTTAAATGCTCAGGGCATGTCACTTCCCATCTCTTTCCCTTAGAAACGAGATCACACTTCTGTCCAGCATTTGCCTGTGAGTAGTAAGATCTACTTTGCCAGCTTAGGCTTATCAGTAAAGTTAGCATTAAACTGGAAGAGTTTTGAGACCAAGTGTGTGGATAAAAAAAATAACAATATTTTCCCAGTACAGCTAATTAGAGAAGGCAGAGGGCCTATTTCCTCTGTAAATGCAATCTCTCAGTATCCACTCACTATCCTCTTAAGTCTTACCAGTGATTTCGTAAATGCAAGAAATAAGTGATAGGAAATTTGAGTGCAAATTCCCTATCCATGCCCCTACTACCAACACGTTGGTGTGAATGAAAACTGGGCTTTTAAAAATGCCACAAACAGTCCATGATGCTATGTTGTGTCCTTAGTAAAGATTTGTTTATTGAACACTATTTACTTAGAACCTCCATGTGTCACATTTTAATGTGGAGGCTGGAGAGTCATAATTTCAGTGGTGAGTAACACAGGGCAGCATGGCTTATTCATGCAGTTCTCTCTGCCTTGAATATCCTCCCTCCTTCCCGCTTGTCTGCCTGGAAAACTGGTATTCAAAATTGTTTACACATCATTTTCTGTCTGATGCCTTCCACATTCCTCTTAAGTATAATTACTCCCTCTTCTGAGTTCTCATGGTGTTTGCTCATAGTTTCATTTTAACATTTATCACACTAGGTAGTAATGATTTATTACACAGATTCCTAGACTCCTGTACAGCAGGGACTATACCTTAATAATTATCCTTGTGAGACCTTGTTTGGGTCTCAAGAAACACAGCACTCAGTAAATGAATGAGTGAAAGAATGACAAAGAAATTTCTTTCCTAGAGAACTCAGGTTCTGGTAGGGAAACAACATTTATTTCACATAGATTCCACAACAAAAATAAATGGCACGTTTTATTATGCACGTTTTACAGATGGGGAAACTGAGTCTTGCAGAGGTTAAAAAACTTGCTAAGGTCACATAGTGAGTGATTAGAGGATTTGTGATTAAAACTGAAGCCATTATTCTCCCCACTTCTCCATGTACACAATTAACTGTAATAAACTGATCTGAGGATTCTGGTAGCCTAAGATGGAATCCACATTCTGCAGAATTGAGAGTGTCGTAAAAAGGTTGTAGGTTCTTCCAGGTCTAGGATAGATGGAGAGGCTTATAATGGAAATTAAGGAGGCGATGGTCTCTCACTGATCAGAAATTAAATTGAGACTCAGGTAGGACTTGGGATTACTGGAAGCAAGGCCATCCACCTCCTGATGCCAACTCTGCCAAATTCATCTCCCCTCTCCCCGCAGGGGTGAGGGCAGCCTGAGAGACCTGAAAAGGAAGGAGAGACCACATTAAATCCAGAATATCTACTTGGTAGAGTGGAAATGCCCTGATGTTTGATCCCATTTACTTGAGTAAGACTTTATATCCAGGCATCTCAGGTTTTAAATTACATGTCAGAGGCAATTTTGCTCTCTGGATGTGACACACGGGGTTGTCCTTCAGGAGAGCCAATATGAGCTTAGTGCTCAGTCTCTCCCTGTCTCAACGAAGGGAGGCTTCCTGGTTTCATTCATTCAGTAAACCTTTGCTAAGTGTCTCAGCAGGGATGGGCCCTGTAGTAAGTGTTGGTCATACAGACAGGAATAAGACGTGATTCCTGGTCTTAAGAGGTTCTTAAAATGATAATGCTAATGGCTACTATTAATCTGTTCATTCCTTCAACATATATTTGTGGTGTGCCTACTCTGTGCAAGGCACTGGCTCAGGCACTTGCGATCCATCAGGGAACAGGATAGACAATAACCCCTGCCCCGCAGTAGCTTATATCCTAAAGGGGGAGAGAGAGCGACAGTAAATAATAAACATAATAAATAAGTTAAATTATATGCTTGAATGTGGTAAATACTAATGAAAATGAAAATAAATAAAAGGACAGAGTTAGAGAAATGGGAAGTGCCGAGAGGGAGAGGGAGGTTGCTGTGGTGAATGGGGTGGTAGGAAGACACCTTGTAGCCGATGGCATAAGATGGAAAATGTGAAGGGGACAGAATGAACCGCAGTGGTATCTGGGGAAAGTGAAGCAGGGGGAGTAGCTTCCACAAAGGCGCTTGGATGGAGTGTGCCTGGTGTGTCTTGAGACACAGCAAGGAGGCCCCTGTGGCTGGAGTGGAGTAGTGGAAAGAGTAAGAGAGGAGATTAAGAGGAAATGGGGGTGGGCAGAGCCTGTAAGGCCCTGCAGGCCACTTCCGGGCTGTGGCTTTGATTCTGGGTGAAATGGGGAACTGTATACAGACATAGACATGCTCTTCCTTATAAGGGGAGTGTGTCACTCTCAAATTCCACTGCAGTTGAGAGCAGAGAGACCAGGGAAGAGGCTGTTGTATATTCCAGCTGAGAGATGACAGTGACTAGGTGAGCTTGGAGCTGTGGAGGTGGTGAGAGGTGGTCAGACTATGGGGACTAGAGTCATCATTCGGTGCAATTGATCTCAAAAATACCTTTCTTCTGTCTAACTGAAATTTTGTAGTCTTTGATGTTGGTCACTAAATTCTTAATATAACCCAAAGAGATAGTATTTTTGTTGTTGTTGTTGCTGATGAGGAAACTGAGGCTTAGTTTCAGGCAACTTGCCCAGTCATGCTTTTAATCAATTGTAGAGCCAGGTCTCAAACTCAGTGTCCTTCTGGGATGAACAGTGCCATTGGTGCCATTGGTCGGCCAGCCTGAGTTGTGCTGCGTCAGCTGCTAACTGATCAGTTTTATGGTCAAAAAGCCTAAACTGTGTTGGGACAGAATTTTGGGGGCAGAGGCGGGATTTTTTTCTGGTAGTGACAGGTGCATTTGAAATCTGGAGGGTTAAAGAAGCATATCCCATTAGTGTAGGTGAAGTGAGCCTGAGTACTCAATTCCAAAGAATCCCAGGCTCTACATCAGAGTTAAGGAGAGTTTGAATCCGAACCAGCGAATGATAGAGGCAGGAAAGGAAACCCCAGGGTGTGTGGATGCCTCCAGGATATTCTGGTCTTCGTAGCCCAGCCTCTTCCTCTTCTGTCCTCATAAACCTTCCAGGGCTATTTTGGTGAGTCTGACACACAGAGTTAGACATTTTATTTTAGATTATTTTCTATATAATCCCATTGGGAGGTCAGCAAAAGAGTTTTTGCTGGTTTGGGAAGATTTCCCAGAAGGAAGGGTGTTTTCCAGAGCCTATTTTATGCAACAGGCAGTTAATAGGATCCCAGTGAGACTCTGTGGGCCCATGAGCACCCTAGCCTAGAGCAGGTAAGTCATAAAAGGTAAACTAAATGTCCTGTTCAGATCTCCTTGCCTTTTTCAGCTTTGGATACTTGTTTACATCTAGGGGAATTTCTCGTTTTGATCTTACTTATGAACACAAGGAATTGAGTGAGAATAGAGCAATCCAGGAAGCTCTCATGGCCAGTCTGATTTATAGAATTTTCAAGGTAAAAGAACACTAAATTACAGTTCTCAGCTGATGCATTAATCTCTCCTAGCAATTCTGACATATAGTCTCTTCTTTCATGCTTTCAGTGTTAGAGAACTTCTTAGACCACTGATGGAGAAGAGACAGTTTGCAGTTAAAAGCAAATAGACTTTGGAATTAGAGGTGGGAACAAATCCTAATGCCATTCATTACCTGAATCCCTTAATTTTTTTTAGCAAGTTCCTTGATTTTTGGAGCCTTAAATCTCCCATCTGTGAAATAGAAATCCCTTTCCTTTCTAGTAGGTTGTTATGAGGATCAAGCCAGGCAGGGTAGTTTTATGGTCAAAGAGCCTGAACTGAAGGCAGACTGCCTGAGTTCAAATCTCTTTTCTGCTCAAAACCTGAATATTTTGGAGCAATTTACTTAAACTCCCTTAGGTCTCATGTTGTTTAACTCTAAAATGAAAGTCTGAAAGTCAGAATACAGTATTACCAACCTCATAAGCAGGCTGGGCTACTGCTAGTTAATAAGTTAATACATCACCTGAGTATGCATTAGCAAATAGTTTTCCTTCCTCCAAGTGGATACAGCTGCACATCTGGGCTCATGATTTGGCAAGAAGCATGCCTCTCAGCCAAGTAGAACCTTTCTTCATGTTCACAGTGGCCCTGCTCGTGTTGTTATTGCCATGATTAATCCCTGCAAGCCACCGAGAACATTATCTGATGCCTATAATAAACACTCAACATTAGTAGTTATTATCATGTAAAAAGTATCTCCTAAGACGATACTTTCCATTTTACTGTTGGAGAGCTTGGACTATTTTGCCCTTATATTGTGAAACGAAATCCATCTTCTAGCCAGCAGATCTTCACGCCATGCTCTGTGGCTTCATAGACAAAGTCTAAGTTCTCTTCTGCAACATCACCAGTGGCACTGTTCTTGTAGAAAATTGGTTGTGGAAAGGTCCCCAATTCTCTACCTATCTCTGTATCTGTGGCCTTTGCCATTGCACTTTGCATCTCCTCTGGTCAAGAGTTAGAATCTACTTTCTCATCTCTTGAATCTGAGTCGGCTCTGTGACTTAGCCTTTTGTGCTTCCATTCTTTCTTGGAACTTTGCCAGTACCATGTGACCAAGCCCAGGCTAGCCTCCTGGGTGGTGGTGGGCACATGGGCCCTGTACCTCCATTGCTTCATTGATAGCCAGGCAGATGCCAGGCATATGAGTGAAACCATTCCAGACTAGCTAACCCCCAGCTGACCCACTAGATGACCACAGACACAACAGCAAGACCAGCTGAGGTTATCCAAGCCTGGCTCACAGACTTGCAAATGACAATCAACACTTACTGTTGCATGCCTCTGAAATTTGGGAGTTGTTATGCTGAGATATTGTGGTACTAGGTATAACTGATACAGGTGGACTTATTGGTGGCTGTGTCTAGACTGTGTCCTTACTGCAGATGGAATTCAATCGAATCCCTGTAATTAATATTCTCCTTCCTGCTGCCCACCTGCTCTGCCCTATCCCTGAAGCTAACGTGATTATTTGTGCCCCACAATTCTTTCCCTGCCACCTTCTGGATGAGATGACAGGGAACAGACATGTGCTGGAGAAACAGAGCACTGGCCCTGGGGCTTTCTCTCGGCTGGTCTCAATTTCAAAGGACATTTGATTCTGGCACAGCCACACACAGTGCTGGGCTTAATGATATCTCAGTGCTCCCACTGGAAAAACCCTGGTTATTCCAAGGGTATATAACTTAGCTATTATGACTCACTCTAGGGTAAAACTGGGCAAACAAGCCTTACTGCCTGAAGGCAATTTTGATTTTTAAATTATGAAATAAATCATCCTGAGCTTTTATGTTTTTGGGGCGTTTGTTTGTGTTTCTCTCTTTTGCTCCAAACTTCCACAGTAGCTTTCTGGCTTGGGATTATTTTTCACTTGGCTCTTTTCGCACCCGAACTGTATTTGTTTTGTAAAATGACAAATCACCCCTGTATACTCCAGGCCAGAACCTGTGCTGTTGGAGCATACAGGGACAGAAGAAGTCAGAAGTAGAGCAACAGAGTTAGCTTCACTTCATCAGTGGGGCTCGGGGTTCAGGGGGTAGAAGAAAAGGAAGAATTCTCAAGCCATGTAGATATGAGAACCGCGTTTGAATACACACTTGCCTGATGCTTAAGTCCCTGCTGTGGTCGATCTGTTTCTCATTATGCCTGGATCTTGGTTTCCTCATTTAAAAAATCTTTCTAGAGTTGTGAAGACCAAATGTCTTAAACCTGCAGTGCCCAACCTGTGGGTCATACACGTCTTGCTAGCTACGGGTTTATTGTTTAGGGTTTTACAGTTGTCTGTAGAATAGATAGATCTGATGTTTCACAAATTCACATGTTCATTTTTTAAAAATGTATAAAGAATCACTAATGCACATGTGAAATGCTTTTTTAATTAATAGGTATACATTCCATTAAAGCATCTCCACATTGATCATAGATTGTAGCCATTAAATATCTTAACAATTAGTGAGTATTAAGTACATCACACCTATCATGGGGAAAGAAACTGGCTACATTTTATGCTAGATTATGTGTGAAGGAGTCTCCACACATGAAACCTTCAGGAAGCAATGTTCAGATGTGAAAGGAGTAAGGGTGCCTGAACATTTGGGCATGGGGAATTTATGTAGGACAAAGTATTTTCCTCTTGGGGATATTGACCAGGTTTGTGGATAAGAATTAATGTGACTGAAAGGCTGCAAGCCTAGGAAACCACTAGCAAAATAGTCAATGGCAGGATCCTGATTGACTGGGAATCACAGCCTCCAACCATAACTATGGTGACAGTTATCCATGTTGAGGAAGACAAGTAATAGTCCAAAACAGGACACAGAACTGGGAGAAGGTGATAGTGTAGCTACTCACTGGAAATTGCCCGTACTGAAGGAGGGACACAATTCTCAGATGGCTACAGTTTAAGCAGACATCTCTGCAGAATGTGCATCCTCAGCCAGCCTTCTGTCACCTCACTCATCAACACCGTGAACCTCCCTCCAAGTCCTTTCATGATCCCAACGAGTCATCAGCATGCTGAGCTCTCACACCCTCTGTTTCCTAGTCTCTGGGGGTCCTTTCTTCACCTGATGTCAGCCATCCACTATTATGGCCCTGCTGTTTCCTGAAGCTGAAATTTAAAATTTTAACACCTCACTTCCCAACCACAGTCATTTCAGTGTCCACCTCTGTCATTTCAGTTCTCATTCACGTTCTCTTCATGGAACCCTCTAATCTTTGACCTTCCACTTTCTTCCTATCCATTTTCCTCATCGTGCCTTTCTCTCCTTTTTCAAGCCTAGTCCCCATGACCCCTTGCTTTGATCTCCCTCTTGTCAATATTTTTAACTTCCCATCCTCATTCTCTTCCTATCTCATGAGCTTATCAAGACCTCCATCTGGGATCACCTATCATTCCATCCTTTCCACTTCTGAGCTCACATCACCTCTGGGTATACCAACTAACCACACAGACTCAGACAACAGAAAACCATGGAGAAAAGATCTTATTATCCTTTTCAAGCGTAGTCCCCATGACCCCTTGCTTTGATCTCCCTCTTGTCAATATTTTTAACTTCCCATCCTCATTCTCTTCCTATCTCATGAGCTTATCAAGACCTCCATCTGGGATCACCCATCATTCCACCCTTTCCACTTCTGAGCTCACATCACCTCTGGGTATATCAACTAACCACACAGACTCAGACAACAGAAAACCATGGAGAAAAGATCTTGTTATCATTACTGAAATTTTGTTTTTCAATGGAAAGTTTCTTTTCAGTCAAGAAAAAGCTGATGAGAGAGAAGCAAATGAACTATTTGTTTATGTACTTCATATTACAAGGCTGGTTAACTGATTTTATTCTTTAGTACTTGTCTGTTTAACAGCACTGTGAAGTAGATATTATTGCTCTCATTCTTCATATTAATTGGAATAACATTAGGAATACTACTAATAATGGTAGCTTGCATTTCTTGGGCATTTTCCAGGTGCTAGGATCTGTGACCACCAATGTACATTTCACTCAGATTTGATTTTCAAGTACAGATTAAAAAAAATAATGCTCAGTAAGTCCACGTGACTTGCTATTGTCAGACAGCCTGGGCTTGTACATCTGATTGAAAAAACAGTTTGGACATCTGATTGAAAAAGCTTTATATAAGGCTAAGCTGCTATTGGGCACAGGGGCTCAGATTGGAGAAGAAATGTGAAATATTGACAAATGTGAACCTGAAACAGCTAATTCTTCAAGATGAATCCCAAGAGCCTAACTGGGCCTAACTTTAAAATAATCAAGGAGTCATTTGCTAACTAGAGGTCACACATATCTCTTAGTTCACTGAAAACTCATCCCTCTGGTTTAATCTTGGGACCTTCCTTCAGAACTCTCAAATCTCTAATTTGGGAACTAACCAATCAGAGCTCACCTGCCTTGGCCAATCAGGGCTCAGCTATGTCAACCAATCAGAACTAAGCAAGTTTGAATGCTTCATTTGCATAAATAAACCTGATTGGGAACCTGGGTGAGAATTTTCTCCATAAAAGCCAAACTCTCCCTTTGTTCTTTGGAAGGCACCTTTCTTTTACACTGAAGGTTGGATCTCCCCAGTTTGCAACCAAATCTGTGGAATAAAGTCTCTTTCCTCAAAATTTATTTTTAGAGAACTTTTGTTCACATGTGCCTAGGGTAACAAAGCTAGGAGGTGGTAAGCTTGGGAGTTAACCCAGATTGGTTTACTCCCATATTGCTTGTGAGGTCAGATTCACCAAATTGGGTTTCATTTCTTCAAGTTTTTCTTTTGCTTTTACCAAAGTGACACTGAAGTAAAGTAACTGCTTCGCTTTGGCTCAGACTGAATTTTTACAGCCCCAATATTAATTTATTGGTGCTTTCAACACATCCTATTGTATTCTGCAAATCAATATTTGGTGGATGCTTACAAATTCTCTCCAAAATGGCTCATATATGAAGACCCCAGCCATGACCTCAGCCTGGGGGGCACCAGTTGCACTTTCTCAGAGCAGTGGATTCGGGGGCCAGCATTGCCTCTGTTGACATCTGAGGTAGGTGGCCTTGAGATGGATACCTGGGGTGAGAGTGACTGCCATGGTTTCAGTTCATTTCTTGGAAGATGTCCTCCCTTCTCCAACTGGTGGACTCCTTGTCCTTCCTTATCAGTCCTGGCTCTAATAGTTGTGTGACTCTGGGTCATAGTTCCTTCTGTTTCATGTATTACGAATGCTGTTTCTTCACTCTTTGCGTGTAAAAACTCACGCAAAGCCTAGCTCAAATGTTACATTTATTCTCTGAGGTTTTATAGCCCTTTGCCTAGCTTTTCACCTTTCTTCATGTGAGCATAGTTGTTTTTTTGAAGTATATGGTTAGTTGAGGAGTATTTGTGCCAGTCTCTCAACTTCAAATCTCTGCTACTAGCTCTGCAATCATAAGAAGGCCACTTAATCCTTCCATGCCTCTGTTTCTTTGTTGATAATTTTGGAGGTGATATTTACTTCATGGCTAAGAATTTTATGCAGCAACGTTGGTTGTGAAAGAGTTTGACAGATAAGCAGGTGTGGTAGTCACTTTTGGGTGGCTGATCCCACCTTTATTCCCAATTCTTTCCTCCCTGGCTTCCTTTTACTCTATTAGGCTAGAAATACTAAATGCACGTTTAGCTCCAGCCTCCCTTGCAGCTAAGTCTTGCTGTGGAACCTAGGAAGAACCAATGGAGCACACATGGAAGTCTTCTGGGAGGCTCTGCACAGTGCTTGGAGTGAAAGCAGTTATATTATAGCAATGTAAGGAATTAACACAAATACAATGATCTCTAGCCTTTTTGTCCTGTGAGGTAACTAATGTCTTTATCATGTGAGCCACTATTATTTGTGCATTCCATTACTTCTGGTTAAAAGCATTCCTGATAGTGTAGATTCCCAATAAGTGTTTACTGAATATGAATCTATATTGCATTGTGAATATTGGGGGCAAAATTCTATAAAATTATCATCTCTGCCCTCCACAGTTTTTAGTGTTTGTGTCAGTTTCTTAACTTCAAAGCTCTGGTACTAGCCAGAGTACCAAATGTCTGGTTCCGAGAAGGCCACTTAATCCTTCCATGCCTCTGGATTGTTACATAGTTGGGCTTGAAACATGCTGAATGGAATTACATTCTCTTTCTTCCTCCCAATTATGAAACCAGAGTACATCTAATCTCCCCCTTCTAGTCTTTGCTTCAGTCTATGTTTTGTATAGACACCAGACTGATGACAATATTTTTCCTCTCTAAATTCTTCAATAATTCCCCATGGGTTTTGCATTAAAGTCAAAAATACATTTATAAGGTAATCAAGTTTCTCAACAACTTAACTCTAATCTACATTTTATTTATTTATTTGTTTATTATTATACTTTAAGTTCTGGGGTACATGTGCAGAACCTGAAGGTTTGTTACATAGATATACACATGCCATGGTGGTTTGCTGCATCCATCCCCCCATCATCTACATTAGGTATTTCTCC
>PVKP010039278.1:0-20269 GCA_004027715.1 Plecturocebus donacophilus
GCTGCCTCTGGTTCCGCCAGGCTGCTGGGGGTCTTCCCCTGGCGTTTGTTTCTGCAGGTGAGATGAGCCCACCTTCCCAGTGGCAGGCGTCTTTCCTTCCCGAGCTGGATCTTCCCGGTCAGGGTCAAACTGGTGCATTCCTGCAAAATTCCAGCACGCGGGCTTCGCTGTGTCGGGTTTTGTCGGGGTGGGACCCGCCGGGCGGCAAGTTCTGCCTTTTTCTGTGGGACGGGTCGTTCGTCCAAACGTCTGCTCAGGTCCCTGCGGACAACCTGCGGGGCCAGGTGGGCCGGAGCCGTGGCTCAGTTTGCACCGCAGCCCGCGGCGCCCCTCAGTCCACGGGGCTCTCGTGGAGCACGGGTTGCCGGAGGGAGGAGGGAAGCCGGGATCCGAACCCGGGGAGCCTAGGGGGTGAAGGCCCTGACGCTCCCAGCCCGCTGCACTTGCTGCTGGGGTGTGCCCGCCGCTTCTCGGGTCTCCCTCCCTGGGCTGTTTGCACCCGCCTGCCAGTCCCACCAAAACCAACCGGGCACCTTGCTTGGGAGCCTGCAGTCCTCCAGCCCTCTGGGTCTCACTCACTGGGGGCTGCACTCCAGAGCTGCCCCTCTCAGCCATCTTGGCGGCTCCCCACAGATAATTTTAGACCTAAAGTGCATATCAAACTGAAGTATCATTCAAGATCTCCTGCTTGGGGTTACAGCAAATCTCATAAGCAAAAATGAACAGATCTGTGCTGCTGTGAACGTTGCTTCTATTTTAAATGATTCTGTTTCTAGGCATAGGTCTAGTAAGAGCTCTTTCTTAAGACAATTTTCATTTATTTTTAATTTACATAAAATAACTATGTTTTGACCTTTCCTTTTTAGCTGGGATGAGCAGTCATTCAAACATTGTTTTTGTTTTTAATGAAGACAGAATGTTTACATTATCCCATCACTGGCAGGAGAATAGTAAAGGTCGTGCTTCAATTTTAAAAGCACAAAAACAGAAATAAAGAGTATGATAGAAAAAACCTTAAGGAAAAATATTGGTAAACACAGATAAACTTGAAAAATATTGTTACTAAAATAGTCATGTGTGAGTTAAAAAATAATATGAAAATAATAGACTGAGCAAAATACCAATGAATATAAACAAATCGTTGAGTTAAACACTTTTTCACCGATAAAGTTTTCTTGTTTAACTCTAAAATTTTATTGACGCAAACAGTTAACAGAAACTTCACATAAAGCCAGTGATTGGTTTTATAGAGTAAACACACGTATTAGTCCACCTTCATTTCTACAAAGGAAGAGCTGAAACTGGGCAATTTATGAAGAAAAGAGGCTCAGTTGGCTCGCAGTTTGCAGGCTGAGCAAGAAGCGTGGTTTGGGCATCAGCTTCTGGGGAGGCCTCAGGAAGCTTCCAGTCAAGGCAGAAGGCCAAGGGGAGCCAGCATGTCATCTGGCAAGAGAGGGAGCAAGGGGGGGCAGGCGCCACACACTTTCAAAGGACCAGATGCCATGAGAGCTCACTCACCGTCACCAGGACAGCACCCAGGGGATGGCACCGAGCCATTGCTGAGGGGTCCGCCCCATGATCAGTCACCTCCTGCAAGCCCCCAACGCCACAACTGGGAATCACAGTTCACCGTGAGCCTTGGAGGGGACAGACCTCCAAACCATGTAGTAAACATATTGATGTTTTTAAATAAATAGGACATAAAAGTCTCAAACTGACAATAAGGGGAAAATGAGTGAATAAGCCTCATTGAATGCAATGTAAAAAAAAAGGAGACTAAAAAGAAATGAGGATGCATGGTAAATCAAAAACGTAACATACAGTGACAGAAATAACTCCAAACACGTTATCAATTAAAATGAAAATACAAATAATAAACTCTCTTGTTCAAAGTTCCAGATTATCAGAAAGAAACAAATGAAAATCTATCTACATCCATTTTAAAAGAATAACTTGAAACATATAAAGAGGTAAAAATAGTTATTTATATAAACCTAACCAGTAAAACAAGATGATATAACTGTCACTTAGAAATAAAATAGACTTTTTAGCAAATAGAAACACCTGGGGAAACAAAGAAAGTGTAAAAGTGCGCTGGGCGTGGTGGTTCGCGCCTGTAATCCCAGCACTTTGGGAGGCTGAGGCAGGCAGATCAAGGGGTCAAGAGTTCAAGACCAGACTGGCCAGCATGGTGAAACCCCATCTCTACTGAGCTCATGCCTCTCATCCCAGCTACTTGGGAGGCTGGAGTAGGAGAATTGCTTGACCTGGGACCCGGGAGGCAGAGGATCAGTGAGCCAAGATCGCGCCGCTGCACTCCAGCCTGGGCTGCAGAGCGAGATTCCACCTCAAAAAAAAAGTGTAAAGCCACTTATCCTCTATGTGCATAATGACATGGAGTCCACAAACCATGACAAATAGGCACGAAGGCAGTGGGCAAATCTGTCACCATCGTCAGTGCTTTTAATAAAATATTCTAAAAATGAATAGAGCAAGAAAATAAAATTAGTCACAATAAAAAATTTGAATAGCACAAATTATCAAGCTTGATCAAATAACTACCAATAGAAACCTGTATTCAAGGATTTCAAAACTCTCAGTTCCCTTTTTAAGTGTATCCAATTTTTAAAACTTTAACATGCAGTGGGATTCAGAAAAGTTTTTAAGGGCCAAAAAACTTTGTTATTTTCTATTAACAAAAAAATACCAGGAGAAATTAACACAAAATAATCACCAATACTAAAGCATTTAGAAATTAAAAACTAAGACCCAAATAACTTATTACTCAAAGGCAAAATTCTAGGAGAAGTTAGAAGATATTTCAAACTTAATAAAACCAAAGCACTTGGAGGGTACACCAACATAATATTTAGGGGAAAAGTTACTACTTTATATTCAAAATCTACAAAGGGATAGGGAATGAACAATATTAATCAAATCAAAAATTTAGAAAAATAGAGTAAAAACAAATTTTTAAATATTATACAAAATAAAATGAGTATAAATTAAATATGAAATAAAGCATGTATAAAAAGTATTTTAGCTAAAGATTTATAAAAATATGCAAACAACATAAATGATTGATAAGAAAAAAATTAATGTTCACATAATGTTTTGATTATGAAAATAGAGTAGATATTTTTTAAAATTATACAAAATAAATTTCATGCCACTGTATCATGTTAGCCTAGCCTTGATGCCAAGGCCAGAAAACAAAAAGCATGAAACATAGTAACGATAACAAAATGATACCTAATGTTTCTTAAGCTTTTTAATACACCAGGCATCATTCTAAGCACTTCACTTTGATAAGCGGATAAAGCACTGACAAAATACAGTAAGATAAATAATCTCCATTTTATATGTAAGACAACTAAAGCACAAAGAGTTTGGAAGTTTTCTAGTTATTTGAATTAAATGACCAATTACATAATTATTATAATATTCGTCAATATTTTATATAAGTAATACATATACATGTCTTCAACTATATATGTATATGAAGCGTATATTTGTACGTATGTGTGTATGTAATACTTATATACACATATATGTAATCCTAAATAAAATTTTATGCACACAAAACCTAGCAAGATAGATTATAACCTTGGTATGGAGAATAATTTATTTACAAAACAAAATTTATATGAATCATAAAGGAAATATTTGATAAATATGGCTACATTATTATTTATAACTCATGTAAAAAACATAGTATAATCAACATTAAAATACAATTAATATAATAATCGTATATTTTTTTACCAAAAAGGAGATTTTTATCTAGAAAATATGAAAAAGCTTTTAAATATATAACAGACAATTGACAGATGAGAAAATCTTATGCATATGAACATAAACGGATGTTCAATCCTGCAATAAAATGCAATGTACAGTAATGTGAACTAAAGTAACAATGAATAATATTTTATTCACAAATTCACTGGAGAGTGGAGCTTCAATCAGTGCTGGTAGGAATGGAGATGAGCACAACACTCTGGAGAACTGGGCAACCCATAGTAAAGTAAAAAATAACCGTACCTGGGATACTGCTCAGTCATGAAAAGGAATGAAATTGTGTATTTTGCAGGAAAATAGATGAAACCGGAGCCCATTATCTTAAGAGAAACAAGCCAGGAACAGAAAGACAGATGGTACATGTTTTCACTCATAAATGGCTGCTGAAAAATCTACTCACATTGACATAGCCAGCGAAATGATAGAAAATGGAAATTTAGAAAAAGGAGGGGTGGGAGAAGGGAGGGTGATGAAGAGTTGATTAATGGGTACAGTATACACTGTTTGGGGACTGGATGTCCTACGAGCGCATTTTGACCATTACACAATCTATGTATGTGACAAAATGCACACACAGCCTATAAATTTGTCAAAAAATATTTCTTTAAAATGTAAATTACCTTCTTCCTTCTACTTGTGAGGTGTTTATTGATATTGTTCTACCTTTAAGATGGAGCATTCAGACTTTAGAAATTTCAGTCATTCTATTTTAAAAAAAAAGCATTTAAAGCTAAATATTTCTTCTGAAGTACTGTTTTGCTCCATGTCATGACTTTTGATGATACATTTTATTTTTGTTATTTAGTTTTAGTTTTTTAAAAAAATTCCATCATCATTTATTTAACCCATAAGTTACCACATGTGGGTTTTTATATTTCCAAACATAGAATGTACACTTAACTGTTGATTTTCTTCTAAATAAATTTTTCTGACTGTTTTCCCTTTAGACTTATTTTGTCTGTTCAAAAATTCTGTGTAAATTGATGTATATTATATGTAAATTTTAATTCAACTTCTTCCACTCAACATTATGAATGTGAAATTTGTCCATGTTATTTATTGCAAGAGTAGCTAATTTCTCCTTATTACTCATTGATATTCTACTTCATGACTATATCAACCCATTTGTCTATTGCCTATTGACAGACATTTGGGTTGTTTCCAGGGTTTAGCTACTGTGAATAAAATGATTCTGACCATAAAAAATATAACCTATGACCCAGAAATTCTGTTTCTAAGAATATGTGTTATTGCAATCTTCCATTAAAAGAATTATAGAATCGTGTTCCAGATACAGATTTCTAATCTTATACCATGTTTACACAATTATAAATAAGTCATTTCTGTTGTATTATAAATATGTATTACATAATAAATTGTCACACTCATTTTTAAAATGTTTAATGAAATAAAAATATATAATGAATATCATCTTCAATGATAAAATCTATGAACAAGCTCTCTAAATCTCATAAATATTGTATTGTTTCTTTTAATGAATTCACGTATCTATTTCACTTCTAAAGAAATGTGTGCTGGCTGGGTGCAGTGGCTCACACCTGTAATCTCAGCACTGTGGGAGGCTGAGAGGGGAGGATCACTTGGAGTCAGGGGTTCAAGACCAGCCTGTTTGACATGGAGAAATGCATCTCTACTATAAATACAAAAAAATTAGCCGGTGTAGTGGCACACACCTGCAGTTCCAGCTCCTCAGGATGCTAAGGCAGAGAATTGCTTGAACCTGGGAGATGGAGGTTGCAATGAGCCAAGATCATGCCACTGTACTCCAGCCTCAGCAACAGAGTGAGACTTCTTCTCGAAAAGAAAAGAAAAGAAATGTATGCTAATTATTTACTTTGTTGAAATTTGTTACCTTATCATACATTCCTGCAAAATATTAAAAATTACAAAATTTAAATATTTTGTGCTTGTAGTGATCTAGGTGATAAATTTATATTATTCAGTAATCATTTAGCAGAATTAATGACAATATTCAAATAAATAGAAAATGCTAATTTGTCTCCAATATGTGATTCTGGCATTAACATGTCAGAAGAAAATATAGAAACTTACTTATTCTTCCCTGATAACATGCAGAGTGTGCAGCTGAGACGCACATCAAGATGTGGGTGCTAAGTCAATTCTCATTGCTAAGAATGGAGAAAATGAAGAAGGCACAAAGAAACTGATATTTCAGAGCATGTACTTTAAGAATTTTAAAATAAATAAATAGGACAAAAATAAACATAGATCAATAATAGATAGGTGAATAGATGCATAGATAAACAGATAGATGGAGACAGACAATAGACAGGGTTCAAAGCCTTTCCATTTGCTCTCTGCTGTGAGGAATTGGGCTCCACAACCTTTAATAGTATATATTGAAAATATTGGCTGTTTTCATGGGAAAGTCTGTCTTAGCTCAAGTTGCTATAATAAAATACTATCAACTGGGTAGCTTCATCAGCTTAGTTTGGGAGGCTGGGAAGTCCAAGATCAAGGCACTGACAGATTTGATGTCTGGTGATGATTCACTTTCTGGCTTATAGACGGCCACCTTCTTGTTGTATCTTCATGTGCTGAATAGGCTCTGGCCTCTTCATCTTCTTCTCTTTATTTTTTTTTTTGATAAAATGGACTTTATTTATTTATTTTACATATATGTATATTTCTAGTGTACTATAGGTTCTGGGGTACATGTGCAGATCATGCAGAATTGTTGCATAGGTACATACATGACAATGTGGTTTACTGCCTCCATCCCCCCTTCACCTATGTCTGGCATTTCTCCCCATGTTATCCCTCTCCAACCTCCCTGTCCCCCACTGTCCCTCCCCTAGCCCCCTCCAACAGACCCCAGTATGTGATGCTCCCCTCCCTGTGTCCATGTATTCTCATTGTTCAACACCCATTTATGAGTGAGAATAAGCTGTGTTTGATTTTCTGTTCTTGTGTCAGTTTGCTGAGAATGATGGTTTCCAGATTCATCCATGTCCCTACAAAGGACACAAATTCATCGTTTTTTTATGGCTGCATAGTATTCCATGGTGTATATGTGCGACATTTTCCTTGTCCAGTCTATCACTGATGGTCATCTGGGTTGGTTCCAGATCTTTGCTCTTGTAAACAGTGCAGCAATGAACATACATGTGCATGTGTCTTTATAACAGAATGATTTATAATCCTTAGGGTATATACCCAGTAATGGGATTGCTGGATCAAATGGAATTTCTATTTCTAGATCCTTGAGGAATCACCACACTGTCTTCCACAATGGTTGAACTAATCTACACCCCCACCAATAGCGTAAAAGTGTGACTATTTCTCCACATTCTCTCCAGCATCTGTTGTCTCCAGATTTTTCAATGATTACCATTCTAACTGGTGTAAGATGGTATCTCAATGTGATTTTGATTTGCATTTCTCTAATGACCAGTGGTGATGAGCATTTTTTCATATGTTTGTTGGCTTCATATATGTCTTCTTCTGAAAAGTGTATGTTCGTGTCCTACACCCACTTTTGAATGGGTTTGTTTGTTTGTTTTTCTTGTAAATCTGTTTTGGTTCTTTGTAGATTCTGGATATTCGCTCTTTGCCAGATGGGTAGATTACAAACATTTTTTCCCATTCTGTTGGTTGCTGGTTCACTCTAATCATTGTTTCTTTTGCTGTACAGAAGCTCTGGAGTTTAATTAGATCCCATTTGTCAGGAAGGGGTCCAGTTTCTGTTTTCTGCACATGGCTAGCCCGTTTTCCCAACACCATTTATTAAACAGGGACTCCTTTCCCCATTGCTTTTGTTTTTGTCAGGTTTGTCAAAGATCAGATGGTTGTAGATGTGTGGCATTGCCTCCAAGGCCTCTGTCCTGTTCCATTGGTCCGTATCTCTGTTTTGGTACCAGTACCACACTCTTTTGATTACTGTAGCCTTGTAGTATAGTTTGAAGTCAGATAGCATGATGCTTCCAGCTTTGTTCTTTCTGCTTAGGATTGTCTTTGCTATGCAGGCTCTCTTTTGGTTCTATATGAAGTTTAAGGTGGTTTTTTCCAATTCTGTGAAGAGGGTCATAGGTAGCTTGATGGGGATAGCATTGAATCTATAAATTACTTTGGGCAGTATGGCCATTTTCACAATATTGATTCTCCTAACCATAAACATGGAATGTTTTTCCATCTGTTTATGTCCTCTCTTATTTCCTTGAGCAGTGGTTTGTAGTTCTCCTTGAAGAGGTCCTTTACATCCTTTGTTAGTTGTATTCCTAGGTATTTTATTCTCTTTGTAGCATTTGTGAATGGGTGTTCACTCTTGATTTGGCTCTTTTAGTCTGTTGTTGGTGTGTAGGAATGCTTGTGATTTCTGCACATTGATTTTGTATCCTGAGACTGCTAAAGTTGCTTATCAGCTTAAGGAGATTTTGTACTGAGATAATGGGGTCTTCTAAATACACAATCATGTCATCTGGATATAGAGACAACTTGACTTCCTTCTTTCCTAATTGAATACCCTTTATTTCTTTTTCTTGCCTGATTGCTCTGGCTAGAACTTCCAATACTATATTGATTAGCAGTGATGAGAGAGGGCGTCCTTGTCTAGTGCCAGATTTCAAAGGGAATGCTTCCGGGTTTTGCCCATTCAATATGATATTGACTGTGGGTTTGTCATAAATAGCTTTTATTATTTTGAGATACGTTCTATAGATACCTAGTTTATTGAGAGTTTTTAGCATAAAGGGCTGTTGAATTTTGTGGAAGGCCTTCTCTGCATCTATTGAGATAATCATATGGTTTTTGTCTTTGGTTCTGTTTATGTGGTGAATTACGTTTATAGACTTGTATATGTTGAACCAGCCTTGCCTCCCCAGGATGAAGCCTACTTAATCATGGTGGATAAGCTTTTTGATGTGCTGTTGCTATCTGCTTTCCAGTATTTTATTGAAAATTTTTGCATCTATGTTCATCATAGATATTGGCCTCAAGTTTTCTTTTTTTGTTGAGTCTCTGCCAGGTTTTGGTATCATGATGATGTTGGTCTAATAAAATGACATGGGAAGGATTCCCTGTTTTTGTATTGTTTGGAACAGTTTCAAAAGGAGTGGTACCAGCTCCTCTTTGTACATCTGGTAGAATTTAGCTGTGAACCCATCAGGACCTGGGATTTTTTGGTTGGTAGGCTATTAATTGCTGCCTCAACTTCAGCCCTTGTTATTGGTCTATTCAAGGTTTCGACTTCTTCCTGATTTAGGCTTGGGAGGGTGCAAGTGTCTAGGAATTTATCCATTTCTTCCAGGTTTACTGGTTTATGTGTATAGAGTTGTTTGTAATAATCTCTGATGGTGGTTTGTATTTCTGTGGAATCAGTGGTGATATCCCCTTTTTTATTTTTTATTGCATCTATTTGATTCTTCTGTCTTTTCTTTTTTATTAATCTGGCTAGTGGTCTATTTTTTTGATCTTTTCAAAAAAACCGCTCCTGGATTTATTGATTTTTTTTAAGGGTTTTTGTGTCTCCATCTCCTTCAGTTCTGCTCTGATCTAAGTTATTTCTTGTCTTCTGCTAGCTTTTGAGGTTTTTTTTTCTTGCTCCTCTAGCTCTTTCAATTTTCATGATAGAGTGTTGATTTTAGAACTTTCCTATCTTCTCACATGGGCATTTATTGCTATACATTTCCCTTTAGTCACTGCTATAAATGTGTCCCAGAGATTCTGGTGTGATGTGTACTTATTCTCATTTGTTTCAAAGAACATCTTTATTTCTGCCTTCATTTCATTGTTTATTCAGTCAACATTCAAGAGCCGGTTGTTCAGTTTCCATGAAGTGGTGTGGTTCTGAGTTATTTTCTTAATTCTGAGTTCTAATTTGATTGTGCTGTGGTCTGAGAGACCATTTGTTATGGTTTCTGTTCTTTTGCATTTGCTGAGGAGTGAGTTACTTCCAACTGTGTGGTCAATTTTAGAGTAGGTGTGATGTGGTGCTGAGAAGAATGTATATTGTGTGGATTTGTGGTGGAAAGTTCTGTCGATGTCTATTAGGTTTGCTTGGTCCAGATCTGAGTTCAAGTCCTAGATACCCTTGTTAATTTTCTGTCTTGTTTTTCTGTCTAATATTGACAGGTGAAGTGTTAAAGTCTCCCACTATTATTGTGTGGGAGTGTAAATGTCTTTGTAAGTCGTTGAGAACTTGCTTTATGTATCTGGATGCTCCTGTATTGGGTGTATATATAATTAGGATTGTTAGCTCTTCTTGTTGCATTGATCCTTTTACCATTATGTAATGCCCTTCTTTGTCTCTTTTGATCTTTGTTGGTTTAAAGTCTATTTTATCAGAGACTAAGATTGCAACTCCTGCTTTTTTTGGCTCTCCATTTGCTTGGTAAATTTTCCTCTGTCCCTTTATTTTGAGTCTATGTGTGTCCTTGAACATGAGATGGGTTTCCTGAATACAGCACACTGATGGGTTTTGACTTTTTATCCAGTTTGCCAGTCTGTGTCTTTTAATTGGGGCATTTAGGCCACTTACATTTAAGGTTAATATTGTTATATGTGAATTTGATCCTGCTATTTTGAAGCTAGATTGTTGTTTTGCCCATTAGTTGACACAGTTTCTTCATCGTCCCAATGCTCTTTACAATTTGGTACATTTTTTGAGTGAGTGGTACTGGTTGTCCCTTTCTGTTTAGTGCTTCTTTCAGGAGCTCTTGTAAGGCCAGCCTGGTGGTAAAGAAATCTCACAGCAATTTCTTGTACATAGAGGATTTTATTTCTCCATTGCTTATGAAGCTTAGTTTGGCTGGATATGTAATTCTAGGTTGAAAGTTCTTTTCTTTAAAGATGTTGAATATTGGTCCCCACTCTCTTCTGGCTTGTAGGATTTCTACCAAGAGATCTGCTGTGAGTCTGATGGCCTTACCTTTGTGGGTAACCTGATCTTTCTCTCTGACTATCCTTAGCATTTTTTCCTTTGTTTCAACCCTGGTGAATCTGATGATTATGTGCCTTGGGGTTGCTCTACTTGAGGAATATCTTTGTGGTGTTCTCTGTATTTGCTGGCCTGCCTTGCTAGGTTGGGGAAGTTCTCCTGCATAATATCCTGAAGAGTGTTTTCCAACTTGGATTCATTCTCCCCTTCATATTTAGGTACACCTATCAAAGGTAGTTTAGGTCTTTTCACATAATCTCATATTTCTTGGAGGCTTTGTTCATTTCTTTTCACTCTTTTTTCTCTAATCTTGCCTTCTCATTTTATTTTATTGTGTTGATCTTCAATCTCTGATATTCTTTCTTCTGCTTGGTCAATTCAGCTATTGAAACTTGTGTATTGTGTATGCTTTGCGAAGTTTTTGTGTTGTGCTTTCAGCTCCAGAAAGTCATTTATATTCTTCTCTAATCTGTTGATTCTCCTTAGCATTTTCGTCTAACTTTTTTTCAGGTTCTTAGTTTATTTGCATTGGGTTAGAACATGGTCTTTTGACTCAGAGAAGTTTGTTATTACCCACCTTCTGAAGCCTGTTTCTGTCAATTCATCAGACTCATTCTCCATCCAGCTTTGTTCCCTTGCTGGTGAGGAGTTGTGATCCCAAGGAGGAGGAGAGGCATTCTGGTTTTTGGTGTTTTCATCCTTTTCCCACTGGTTTCTTCCCATCTTCATGTATTATCTACCTGTGGTCTTTGTAGTTGGTGACTTTCAGATGGGATCTCTGAGTGGATGTCCTTTTTGTTGATGTTGAAGTTCTTTCTTTCTGTTTTTTAGTTTTCCTTCTAACAATCAAGCCCCTCTACTGTAGGACTGCTGGAGTTACACTCCAGACCCTGCTTGCCTGGAGATCACCTGCAGTGGCTGCAGAACAGTAAGGGTTGCTGCCAGTTTCTTCTTCTGTTATCTTCCTCCCAGAAGAGTACCTATCAGATGTCAGCCTGAGTTCTCCTTTATGAGATGTCTCTTTGCGTATATGGGAGTTGAGGAGCTACTTGAGGAGACAGTCTGTCACTTATCGGAGCTAAAGTGTTGATCTGGGAGCTCCACTGTTCTGTTCAGAGCTGCTGGGCAGGTACCTTTAAGTCTACTGCACAGGAATTCATAACCGCCTTTTTTCCCAGATGCTCTGTCCTGGGAATGTGGGGCTTTATTTATAAGTTCCTTACATGCTGCTGCCTTTTTTAAGAGATGTCCTGCCCAGCAATGGAGGTAGTCTAGTCACAGTCTGCCAGCAGAGGCATTGTTGAGCTGCCATGGGCTCTGCCCAGCTGCTGTGTGAACTTCCTTGTGGTTTTGTTTACAGAGGTACAGTTGGAATTGCCTCAGTAATGGTGCACTGCCTCAGTAAAGGCAGATTGCCTTGGTAATGGTGGACTTCCTCAGTAATGGTGGACTGCCTTGGTAATGGCAGACTGCCTCAGTAGTGGTGGACTGCTTCAGTAATGGTCCCTTCCCCACACCGAGCTGAACTGTCCCAGGTCCAGCTGCACTTTCTGTGAAACTCTCAATCCAGAGCATTTTAGATTGCTGGTCTTTGTTGGGGTGGGACCCACTGAGCCAGATCACCCAGCTCCCTGTTTCACCCCCCTTTTTTTCAGTTGAATGGGAGGCTCTGTCTCCCAGGCATTCCAGGCACCCTTTGAAACAGCCGCCCAGATTTGTGTGAGTTTTTGTGCCAAGATCTGCGGTGTTGGCTGAAACAGCTGTGCTGGAAACTCGTGGACTTTTCAGCCCAGGAATCTCTGGGTCTGTGGGCAGTAAAAACTCGTTGAGAAATGCAATGATCACTCGCCCTCTGTGTTGTTCTCTCTGGGAACTGCACTCCAGAGCTGTTCCTATTTGGCTATCTTGGATCTCCCCCAAAATGGACTTTTCTTTCTTTCTTTTTTTTTTTTTAGAGATAGAATCTCACTATTTTGCCCAGGCTGGTTTGGAATCCCTGGGCCTCAAGTGATCCTCCCACCTTGACCTCCCAAAGTGCTGGGATTACCAGTGTGAGCCATCATACCCAGCCTTGTCCTCTTCTTTTAAGGGCACTAATTCCATCTTGGGGCCTCCACCCTACAGGCCTTATTGAAACCTAATCACCTTCCAAATCCCCACGTCTTAATACCATTATGTTGGAGATTAAGACTTCAATGTATTAAATTTGGAGACACATTCATTCTACAGCAAGGCCCTCAGGAGCATTGTATCCTTGACAACAGTATGGACATAGAATAAACAAGATCATTAAGTAAAGTTCATCATATCTGTTGTTCCTTGATACTTCAGGAGGCCAAATACATTCAAACACATCTCCTTTATAATTTTATTTTTAGTATGAGTGTATGAAAGATACTAATATGTCAAAGTGACCCTTTGTTTTCCTAGAGAACATCACATTGCAGAAAAATTTACTGTAGTAATATTGAGAATGGAAAAAAAATATATACCCTTACTTGTAAAGTAGAGGATAGAAAGTTGTAGAAGGGAAGAAAAGAAAGCAGAAAAGAAAGCTGTAACAGAGAATAGAATAAATAGCAAGATCGTTTGTTTAAATGTAGGCCTATAGAAAACTATGTTAAATATAGGCAGCCTAAACCTTTAGTTAAATAACAGGGATTATAAGATTGCAAAAAAGAGCAATACTCAAATACATGTCATCTACAGAAAAATCTACTTTACTTCAGCCTGGGTAACAGAGTGAGACTCCATCTCAAACAAGCAAGCAAACAAACAAAAAAAATTAAAAAAAAAAAGGAAAGAATAAAGAAAGAAATCCCCTTTAAATAAGAAATACAAAATTTCAAATTAAAAGGGTAGAAATATTTGTATCATGCTAACACTAAGCAGAAAGTTACAGTGGCAATATAAATAAAAAAGTAGATGTAGAAAACTAAATAATAATGGGAATCTAAAGGGACGTTTGACAATGGTAAAGAGGGCAAATTATCAAGAAGACAAAGCAACCATAAACACATATGCAGCAAATAACACGTTCAAAAGACAAGAAGCTAACTTACAGAACTGAAGAGAGAAATAAACAAAAATCTATAACTTTGTAGATTTTAGTAGTCATCTTTTAATAGCTAATAGAACAAAGAGACAAAAATGTCATCAGCAACAATGTCAACCAACTTGACACGTGATGGGCCTTCCTGACTCAATCAGTTCCCCAAAGGCCCTACCTCTTACTTCCACCGTAATGGGGATCAGTTCAACATGAAGTTTGGAGAAACACATTTAAACCATCGAAGTCCATAAGGCTGAGTCATTCATGCAAAACTACCAATACAGTTTTGAACCCAATCCTCTCATCTAGTTTCAGCAAATCATTTTCCAAAATATGAGGATGTTGGAAAAGCAGTTTATTCCACAGTCATCAAGATTCTATGTGAAACATGCACAGATCTTGGCAGTGAATATAAAGCCACCAAGGTGTCTTCTCAGTGTGCTCCCAGTTACTGTTGTGTATCCTCATGCTGCAACCAGGTACAACACTGATCAAGCCCCTCCCGATGGGCTTCGAATGCACCATACTTACATATTCCACAGATTCCAGCAGCTTAACTTGTAAATGGCACATCTTCTCATAAATTATTTGAGTGGGTTTCCCAAAATCAATTGCAACTTTTTACTCACACTGAAGGAAAATGGAAAAATAGGGAAAAAAGGACTCTTTCCAAATTGTCCTCCTGCTCCCTTTGATGAATGGTTTTAAAAGTAGGCTATTCCTCTCCATTTTCAAGATAATAATGCATATCCAATGTGCAATGGAGTTGAGCTTACGGCACACGTTTAGCTCTTCTATGGGTTTGTTTTCCTTTGGATATGGGTGGGTAGGTTGCAGCCTGGTGTCTATGCACTGCAGAGGGCCTGGTGCACAGTCGACTCCCTTCTATCCACATGAAGGTGGGTACACTCCACACTTCACACAGTGTAGATTGATATGCATGTTTCCTAATGCACTTATAGGGCCTCTCATGGACTGAATTGAGATCTCTTCCAATTCCTGATGTTTTTCTTTTATTAACTCGTCCTTCTTATGCACCATCTTGATTATTTTAGTTACATTGTAGAAAAGAAAATATCAGGCTCTGATAGTTAGGTGTCAATTTAAATCAGCATTTTCTTAATTTCATTTTTAACAGCAACAAAACACTTTTGGAAAAAAAAATTTAAATATCCCAATCTAACCTTTCTGAGGTGGCTACCTTAACTTTATTTCTTATTAAAGAAAATATCCAATAAAAATAAAATTATTTCTAATACCCAAATGAATTGTTCTAGTATAGGGTCTTGTAGCCCTTGAGAATTGCATTTCTAGTTGTAACACAGGAGTGCAGAAATGCCACTTTTCCTCCCTTCACTCCTCAGCACTCCTGCTCACAGGCTGTTTATGTTTTTGGCAACGCACTGGCCAAGGCCACTTGTGGTCTCTCCAAGATACAGTTGACCAATGTTGGCCCTTACAAAACAAAAGGACAGATTGTCTTATATATGTGCCCTGAGAATCAGAAATATATCTGTGAGGCAAGATAAGACACACTGTGTTTTGTTGGTCTTGCTTTTTTTGTTTTGAGGGTTCATATACCACATCTATGTATGCAAATGTTTTGTATTTCTGACAATTTGGAGCTCTGTGTTGGTACACATGAGAACATTCTTCAACTTGAAGCCCACTGCTCAGCTGCAGAGGCCCACTGTGAACCTGGTGCCCCAGTGATAACACAGAGCATGCAGTGAGAGCCCATTATCACAGCAGAAGCGCCTATAAATTTTACTTTAAGAATACTGACCTCTTATTTATTCTCTTTAACTTTACCTTGGACAGGCAGAGCGCCCATCTTAAAGTAGAGCCTTGTAGAGGCTTCTATTGGGGAACATTGGCTATTGGCCTTGGGAGCAAGATAAAATTTCTATTCAACTATAAAAAAATAAATCTGTAAATATATTAGCAGTGAATAAGATTTTCACATACGTTGCTTAAACTAGCTTAGTTTACGTAACAGCAATGTGCTCGTCATAGTTCTATACATATAGATTTAAAGGGATACTATTAAAATACTTATAAATTAATCACTCATTTTGTAAACTAGTGGACTTGTTTTGTAAATCTACAGTGAAGTGCATTTATAGAAAATTGACAAGTGAAAATTTACCCATGTTTTAGTCATGCTAATTTTTGCCGTTGAGTTGTAGCAGTTCCTAATATACTTAGGATATTAATTCTATCACATTTATAAATTGCAAATATTTTTCCCATCCTATATGCTGCCTTTTTATTCTGTTGATCGTGTCCTTTGCTTGCAGAAGCTTTTTAGTTTGAGCAAGCTTAGTCTCACCTGCCTATTTTTGCTTTTGTTTCCTGTGCTTTGGGGTGATATCAAGAAAATCAGCCCCAAGACCAATGTCTGGAAGATGCTCCCCTATGTTTTCTTCTAGGATTTTGCAGTTTGGGGTCTTCCATTTAAGCCTCTAATCCAGCTGGAGTGCATTTTTGTGTCTGTATAAGGGTCTAATTTCAGTCTTTTGCATGATCCAGTTTCCTCAACCATTTGCAGAAGAGATGGTCTCCCTGCTGCTGCTCCGCCATGATGCCTGTGTTCCCTGGGATGATCTACTGGAGGGTGGCACAGGCCCCGAGGGGGTCACCCAGGGTCCCGCTCAAGTGGTTCTAGGTCAGCGAGATGGAGGGAGCCCAGCCAAAATCAGCAGAGCTGCCTAACCCAAGTGCAGCAACCGCAGATGCACTAGTGAGCTGAGATCAGTCAAACCCAGCCCAGTGCTGCTCACCCAGACCAGACTCAGAAATAGGACAGTGTCTGTACTGTCTGCCATTGGGACCTGGGGGTGTCGTCAATGTGGCATCTTCTCCAGGCCATGTAGTCCTGGGGACACTGTCAGTCAGCATGCCCAGCCATAGGGGAGTGGCACAGGAATTGAGCGAGACCTCCAGGTACTCACTTCACAGGAACTTGCACTCCAAGCAGACTGTGCTCAGACAGCCCTCCTCCAGGAAGCAGCACTCCGCACTGTTGTTCTTGAGCTCCCTGAAAACCAATCACCACCCTGGCTCCTGCCCTTCTAAACCCAGTTCCTCCATGGGGCACCCATTTATCCCCTACAGCAATACATTCTCCCTAGGTACTTTTTGTCACCATCTGTTCATTTTGCTTGCACCCCATGAAATTTGAGCATGGACTTTGCTGTGCACTTTCTAAGCCCTGGGGCCCCGGGAAGCACAGGAGAGGGGAAGTCCTGGTCCCACTGCTGAGTAAAGTGGGGACGAGTGTCACTTGCATTGCCTGAGCTTGACTCTTAGCTCCTTCATACCAGATCACTTGTGGCAAATCACTTACTCTTTTTTTAAATCTCAGTTTCTCATCCACAAAGTAGAATTAATAATGTTGTTTTTTTAAAAAAATGCTTTAAGGATTAAATGAGATACTATGTGCCACGTCCTTATCACAATGCCTGGTTATTGTCACTTCTCTTTCCTTTCCTGCAGTCTACGGGGGGAGAAAACCATTACACAAGCAACTGCAATACTGCACCGTAAGGACAAGACTGCGGGCTTATCACTGAGACCAAGAAAGCCCGTGTCATGGAGCAACTGTCCCATATTTCAAAGATCCAAGAAATTTCATGAAAGAAGTGGCAGCCATCTTGGGAACCAAAAGACGATGTGGCTCTTAGCAGAGAGAAAGTGTGGGGAGGAGAAAAGCTGCTGCCAGACGAACCCAGAGGTGTGGGGAAAGGTAAACCCCAAGGAACAGGGTGAAATGAGCATGCTCAGTTGCTGGGCTGTGGAGTAGGGAACAGGGGAACAGGATGTCCAGAATTTTAGACAAACTAAAAGCTGTGGGGGACACTGAACTCTGAGAAACAGGATGAAATGAGCACACTCAGACACTGGGCTGGGGAGGCCCAGGATGGGAGACGTGGAACAAGATGTCCAGATGTTCAGACAAAACCAAAGTTGTGGGGGAAGGCGGATCGTGAGGCACAAGATGAAATGAACATGCTCAGACACTGGGCTGGGGGATACGTGATAGGACATTAGGCTGCAGAGTCAGCCAAAGGCAACGTCTGAAGAGGGTTGGCTGAAATCCTTAGGGTTGGGATTCTGTGCTAAGAACAAAAGGAGACCCAGAGAGAGGAAGACCACTTTCAGCCAGGAGGCCATGCAAAATGGCGCTGAGGTGAGATGCCGCCCTTGAGAGGAAACACTCTTCAATTTGAGATGTGATAATAAAGGAGACAGGAAGAAGAAACGCAGAAATTAGAAAGTGCAAGCATGTTTGGAAAGTAGTAGAATGACTTCTCTAAAATAACAAACTTGAGGTTACAAATTATGAAGTATACTGAGTTCTAGTCTTGGCCTGGCTCATACATAAGGTGATGCTATATATGGTTTTTCTGTTACATAGGAATAATATCACGTAACATTTTTAATATGAAGGTTAACATATATACAGGATGCAAAACTTAACAGGTTTTGTGTAGAAATTGATAAGCAGATTCTAAAACATGTATGGAAATGTAGAGGACCTAAAATAGCCAAATTGGAAATAGAACAGAATTGTAGGGCTTGTACTTTCTGATTTCAGAATTAGCTATGACTCGGTAGTGATCAAAGCAGTGTGATACAGGAGTGTTAGTAGACTAACAGATCAATGAAATAGAAAGAGCCTAGAAATAGACTCAACATCTATGGTGGAAATTTCCTTCAACAGTGATGTTGAAGGAATTCAGTGGATGAAGAAAGATCTTTTCAACAAATAAAGTTGAAAGAGCTGCCCCCTACTGATATGGAAAAATATGCACCCTTACCTCACACCACCCTCAAAAATTAATTTGAGATGGATCATAGAGTTCAATATAATTGCTAAATCCATAAAGCCTTCAGGAGAAACTATGGGAGAAAATCTTTACAAATGTGGGATTGGTAAAGATTTTCTAAATACGACACAAAATATGTTAACTGTAATATATTTCTGTGTAATATATTTTCTGTATATTTTTCTACATATTTCTGTAATATATTACTTTATGTGTAAAAGAAGGAAATGGACAAATTGGACTTTATCAAAATTAAAAATGTATGCTATTGAAAACACCATTAAGAAAATAAAAATGCAAGTCAGAGAGCAGAAAAAAATATGTTCATAATATCTACATTTGACAAAGAAACTGTATCTGGAATATCTAAATAAACTGTCCAGTTTTTTTCAGAGATGGGGTCTTGCTCTGTTGCCCAGGCTGGAGTGCAGTGGCACAATCACATCATAGCTCACTGCAGCCTCATACTCCTAAGCTCAAGCGGTCCTTACACCTCAGCTTCCCTGGTGAATGTGATTACAGGTGCAGGCTACCAAGCCTGGCTTCAAACTGTATAATTTCATAATGAAAACACATGCAACCTAATAAAAACAGGCAAACTATTTGAAGAGATACTTAAAAAAGAAAAATATGTGAGTAACCTATAAGAATATGAAAAGGTGTTCCACATCACTAGTCAATAGAAAAGTGCGAATGCAAACCACAAGGAGAAACTGCTAAGACCCGACAGTAGCTAAAATGAAGAATGTTTTAGAATACCAAATGATGGTGACCATGTGGAGCAATTCAAGTTTTAATTTTGTTGAAATTCTCATATATTTCACTTTGAAAACTTTTGGCATTTTAAAAATAAAATCAAGCATATGCTTCCTCTAAGGATGAGCAATTCCTCTGTTATTAATTTACCAGAGAAATCAACACAAAAAGGTTTTTACATACAAATTAATTAATTAATTAAAAATAAAATAAAATAAAAACTTGTATAAAAATATTCTCAGACCGTTATCTGCAATGACTCTACACCGGAAACTCTCCGATTGTGGATTCATTAGAGAAAGGAGAACCCTCCTGATACGATTTGGCTGTGTCCTCCCACACATCTCATCTTGAATTGCATTTTCCATCATCCCCCCATGTCGTGGGATGAACCAGGTGGGAGGCAGCTGAATCATGGGGGCAGTTACCTCCATGCTGTTCTCATGACAGTGAGTGAGTTCGCAAGAGATCTCATGGTTTTGGAAGAGGTCTCCCCGGCCCCTCTACTCTGCCCTTCTCCTTGCTGCCACCGTGTGAAGAAGGACACGTTTGCTTCCTCTTCTATCATGATTGTAAGTTTCCTAAGGCCTCCCCAGCCATACTGAACTGTGAGTCAGGTAAACGTCTTTCTTTTATAAATTATTCAGTCTTGGGTACGTCCATTAGCAGTGTGAGAATGGACTAATACACCCACTGTGGTACATCCATTAATCAGTAACAAGGAAAAGGCTGCTGAGCACATAGCAGCGTTGATGGATCTCACAGGCATCACGTCGACCTAGAGAATGGGCACAACAGAGCAATTCTGTGTGGGTGCATTTATGTGAAGTCCAAGAACAGGAGGACAAAGTGGTGTGAGAGAAATCAGAGCAGCAGGGTCCTCAGGAGCTAGGGATTGACTGGAAAGGCATGAGA
>PVKP010039279.1:0-20270 GCA_004027715.1 Plecturocebus donacophilus
AGAAGAAAGGATATCAGAGGTCGAAGATCAACTCAATGAAATAAAACGAGAAGGCAAGATGACAGAAAAAAGGGGAAAAAGGAATGAACAAAGTCTCCAAGAAATATGGGACTATGTGAAAACACCTAATCTACGTTTGATTGGTGTACCTGAATGTGACGAAGAGAATGAATCCAAGCTGGAAAATACTCTTCAGGATATTATCCAGGAAAACTTCCCCAACCTAGCAAGGCAGGCCAATAGTCAAGCCCAGGAAATACAGAGAACACCACAAAGATATTCCTCAAGAAGAGCAACCCCAAGACACATAATCGTCAGATTCACCAGGGTTGAAATGAAGGAGAAAATGCTATGGGCAGCCAGAGAGAAGGGTGGGGTTACCCACAAAGGGAAGCCCATCAGACTCACAGCAGATCTCTCAGCAGAAACCCTACAAGCCAGAAGAGAGTGGGGGCCAACATTCAACATCCTTAAAGACAACAACTTTCAACCTAGAATTTCATATCCGGCCAAACTAAGCTTCATAAGCGAAGGAAAAATAAAATTTTTTGCGAACAAACAAGTACTCAGAGATTACATCACCACCAGGCCTGCTTTACAAGAGCTTCTGAAAGAAGCACTACACATAGACGGGAACAACCAGTATCAGCCATTCCAAAAACATACCAGCATCCTCCTGGTGTCTGTCTTACCTGTATTAGAAAACGTAGCTGAAAATTAACCGTTTTTTCTTACCTCATTCAAATCTTGTACTTTGTCCCTTGATCTTTTGTATTGGTTTCTCTTCTATCTTCCTATGTTACTAATAATTCAGACTCTAAAATGGAAGCCTTAATCCAAATAAATCACCAGTTACAAAACGTCAATCTAAAAAATACTGAAAAAAAAAAAAAAAAAAACCCGACGTATCTTAAGCATCTTCCTCTGAGGTAACAGCCCTGAAATTGCTTCCTAGTAACAAGTTCCACCTCCAATCTGGTCTTGGATCCTTTAGAGATTTGCTTTATTATGGATTTGAGCCTTTGCTGTTATTTGGTAGCTGAGTCAAAGGGAACAAGTATTGGAAAAATACACTACAGAGTCCTGATCATTCTGAATTAATCAAACTACTAATTTACCTTTCTTATGTTTAATGTTAATAAAACAAAAATAATAATCCCAAGCTGATGAGTTGGAAAGAATGGGGAATGCTACTAGAAAAATGGATACTAAAATTTTAGTGTAACTTTTATAATTCCTCCTGTCCAGTGGTATGAACAAAAGATGTAATCAAGAATCATGTCAGCTTAGTAGCACCACACAAGGATATGGAGAAGAATATGTATTTTTTCCCAGAGTACCTTCTCCCATCAGCCACCATCTGCACTGGTGAATATTTTTTTTCAAATTCACACATGACATGTTGATGCATTCAACACTCAAGGCAAACATTCCTTTATCCCCACCCTTATGCCACCTGAGATGCTTCAGTACAAAGTAGAAGAAACATCTCAACTCTTAAATATGAAACCCCCTTCATTTTCTTCATCTTTTCCTAGAGTTAGAATGTCACGCATTTTGATGCTATAATTTTTAAAAGATAACTTTCCCAAAGAATATATATTTAAAATTTACCATAATTTATGGCACATTGAATATAGTTATGCCTTTAGGCAATTTATATACTTAATGAGTCCAGTAACCAAAGTTTAAACCAGAAAAACACAAGAAAGGAACAGAAAATAATGTGAGAGATGAGCAATGGGATACAGAGATCTCTGGGTAGCTGAGGGAGCCTACCTGATCTTCCAGACAGCAGTAAACAAAGAGGACTAATGACTTAGGATGGGTAGCCACCAACGACTCTGGAGATGGTGTAACAGCTCAGAATTTTCCACTTTCAACGTTCTACTCTCTTAAAGGTGAGGATCACCTATTGCTCTGAACTAAACTGTGCCTCCTCAACAAATTTTATTGTTGTCCCACTATGCGCTTACATTGTGCTGTGCCCTCTCACAGGCACAGTCAAATGAAATGACAAATGCAGGCACTGTAGAAAGTAAAATACTGCCTGGTCATCACCTGTAAGTGGAGGCAGTTTATGCACTCAGCACTGGCCATGCTGTAGTCCCCGTGAGTTATAATAAGTTCCCCTATATGAATCTCTTCTGTAAGTCACCACAAGAGTTGTTATGGTGTAGAAAATGAGCTCTTGGGGCAAATAAACCTGGATCAGCTCCTGGCTGCAACTATTACTGAGGTCAAGTTCCCTTAAGTTCTCACAAATATGAAATGGGAATACTCCTGCTTACTTTGGGGAGGGCTGTTACTGGGATTAAATTAGATTATATTTGTCAGTCACCTAGAACAGATCATGACACATGATAGATGCTCAGTATATTATCGCTATTATTTTTCCTACCAGATACCTAGCATTTCTTCTATTTTAAGCATGTTCTCTGAGAATATGCATACTAACAGCACTAAGATGGTCTATTTAGTGATAAGTCTGTCTCCATAGAAAAATGGGTAAGGAACACAGTCACACCTTGAGAAGAGTGCTTGATATAAGAGAATGATTTCCTAAATTATTTTTCCTTTTTAAGCCACAGGAATCCGCTCTCTCCTTTATTTTCAGAATAATTCTTACGGAAAAACCCTTTACAGAGTTCCCCACAGTGGAGATTTCTCTGACTGATGTGGAGGTAGAAGACCCAGCATCAAAGATCCCTGGAACACAGTTTGAAAACCATGATGGCAAAAACACAGGTCTTTTTGTTTGTTTGTTATTTAAGAGACAGGGTTTCGCCATGTTGCCCAGATTGGTCTCAAACTCCTAGGCTCAAGCAATCCTCCCGACTTGGCCTCCCAAAGTGCTAGGATTACAGGCACACGCCACTGCACCTGGCTAAAACATAGGGCTTATAGTCAGGTTGAGATTTGAAACCTTGATTTTTACATTCACAAATCTGTGATCTTGGTTTTCTCATCTGTAAATCAGGGTAAACAATACTTACCCTCTCAGAATTTCTGTTAAAATAAGTTATGTCAGCCGGGCATGGTGGTTCATGCCTATAATCCCAGCACTTTGGGAGGCCGAGGTGGGCGGTTCACAAGGTCAGGAGATTGAGACCATCCTGGCTAACACAGTGAAACCATGTCTCTACTAAAAATACAAAAAATTAGCCAGGCGTGGTGGCAGGTGCCTGTAATCCCAGCTACTCAGGAGGCTGAGACAGGAGAATCGCTTGAACCTGGAAGGTGAAGGTTGCAGTGAGCCAAGGTTGTGCCACTGCACTCCAGTCTGGGCGACAGAGACTCAGTCTCAAAAGAAAAAAAAAAAGTTATGTCAAGCCCCCAGAGAGTCATTACAACACTGTAGAGAGAGACTCATATATTAGTTTCCATCTGTATGTGACAGGGTTCTTTGGAGAAACAGAACCAACAGAAGATTAAATATATACATATATAATGTATAAATAATATATATGTAAAATCTATCTGTCTCGTGTGTGTCTCGTGTGTGTGTATGTGTGATTTTTGTTTGTTTCCTAGTCTGAGGGCAGGGCAAGACTTATGTACCACCTCAAGCACTCTGGCAGAGGGAGCATATTCTAGGGAGGACATGATGGCCGAACAGGAACAGCTCCAGTCTGCAGCTCCCAGCAAGATCGATGCAGAAGGCAGGTGATTTCTGCATTTCCAACTGAGGTACCTGGTTCATCTCACTGGGACTGGCTGGACAGTGGGCGCAGCCTGAGGAGGGCGAGCCAAAGCAGGATGGGGTGTTGCCTCAGCCAGGAAGCACAATGGGTCAGGGAACTCCCTCTCCTAGCCAAGGGAAGCCATTAGGGACCATCATGCACTCTGGCCCAGATACTGTGCTTTTCCTGCTGTCTTCAGGAGACCAGGAGACCTTCCGCAGACCAGGAGATTCCCTCCGGTGCCTACACCACCAGGGTCCTGGGATTCCAACACAAAACTGGACAACCATTTGAGCAGACACCAAGTTACCTGTGGGAGGTTTTTTTTTTTTTTTCCATACCCCAGTGGTGCCTGGAACACCTGCGAGACAGAACTGTTTACTCCCCTGGAAAGGGGGATGAAGCCAGGGAGCCAAGTGGTCTGACTAGGCAAGTCCCACCCCCAGGGAGCTGAGCAAGCTAAGATCCACTGGTTTGAAATTCTCTCTGCCAGCACAGCAGTCTAAGCTCAACCTGGGAGGCTCAAGCTTGGTAGGGGGAGGGGCATCCGCCATTGCTGAGGCTTGAGTTTAACACTCACAGTGTAAACAGAGCCACTGGCAAGTTCAAACTGGGTGGAGCCCATGTAGCTCAGCAAGGCCTCTGTGGCCAGACTGCCTCTCCAGATTGCCTTCTCCCTGAGCAGGGCATCTCTGAAAAAAAAAAAGGCAGCAGCCCCAGTTAGGGACTTATAGATAAAACCCCACTTCCCTTGGACAGAGCACCTAGGGGAAAGGGCGGTTGTAGGCACAGCTTCAGCAGATTTAAACATCCCTGCCTGGCAGCTTTGAAGACAGCAGTGGATCTCTAAGGACAGCATTCAAGCTCTGATAAGGGACAGACTGCCTCCTCAAGTGGGTCCCTGACCCCTGTGTATCCTGACTGGGAGACACTTCCCAGTAGGGGCCAACAGACATCTCATAGAGGAGAGCTCTGGCTAGCATCTGGTGGGTACCCCTCTGGGA
The DNA here is from genome assembly GCA_004027715.1 of Plecturocebus donacophilus. Classification (NCBI taxonomy): domain Eukaryota; kingdom Metazoa; phylum Chordata; class Mammalia; order Primates; family Pitheciidae; genus Plecturocebus; species Plecturocebus donacophilus. The sequence continues at coordinate 4,688 of PVKP010039279.1, forward strand.
TGAAGCTTTCAGAGTAAGAAATAGGCAGCAATCTCTGCTGTTCTACAGCCTCTGCCAATGATACCTAGGCAAAAAGGGTCTGGAGTGAACCTCCAGCAAACTCCAGCAAACCTGCAGCAGAGGGGCCTGACTGTTAGAAGGAAAACTAACAAACAGAAAGGAATAGTATCTATATCAATAAAAAGGACGTCCACTAAGAGACCCCATCTGAAGGTCACCAACTTCAAAGACCAAAGGTAGATAAATCCACAAAGATGGGGAGAAACAAGCACAAAAAGGCCGAAAATTCCCAAAACCTGAATGCCTTTTCTCCTCCAAAGGATTACAATACCTCGTCAGCAAGGAAACAAAACTGGATGGAGAATGAGTGTGACAAACTGACAGAAGTAGGCTTCAGAAGGTGGGTAATAACGAACTCCTCTGAGCTAAAGGAGCATGTCCTAACTCAATGCAAGGAAGCTAAGAACCTTGAAAAAAGGTTAGACAAATTGCTAACTAGAATAACCAGCCTAGAGAAGAACATAAATAACCTGATAGGGCTGAAAAACACAGCACAAGAACTTCATGAAGCATATACAAATATTAATAGCCGAATTGATCAGGCAGAAGAAAGGATATCAGAGATTGAAGATCAACTCAATGAAATAAAGCGAGAAAGACAAGATTAAAGAAAAAAGAGCAAAAGAAATCAACAAAGCATCCAAGAAACATGGGACTATGTGAAAAGACCAAATCTATGTTTGATTGGTGTACCTGAAAGTGATGGGGAGAATGGAACCAAGTTGGAAAACACTCTTCAGGATATTATCCAGGAGAACTTCCCCAACCTAGCAAGACAGGCCAACATTCAAATTCAGGAAAGACAGAGAACTCCACAAAGATACTCTTTGAGAAGAGCGATCCCAAGACACATAATCATCAGATTCACCAAGGTTGAAATGAAGAAAAAATGTTAAGGACAGCCAGAGAGAAAGGTTGGGTTATCCACAAAGGGAAACTTATCAGACTAACAGCAGATTTCTCAGCAGAAACACTACAAGACAGAAGACAGTGGGGGCCAATATTCAGCATTCTTAAAGAAAAGAATTTTCAACCCAGAATTTCATATCCAGCCAAACTAAGCTTTATAAGTGAAGGAGAAATAAAATCCTTTACAGACAAGCAATGCTGAGAGATTTTGTTACCACCAGGCCTGCCTTACAAGAGCTCCTGAAGGAAGCAATAAACGTAGAAAAAACTGGTACCAGCCACTGCAAAAAACATACCAAACTGTAAAGACCATCGATGCTATGAAGAAACTGCATCAAGTAATGGGCAAAATAACCAGCTAGCATCATAATGGCAACATCAAATTCACATGTAACAATATTAACCTTAAGTGTAAACAGGCTAAATGCCCCAATTAAGAGACATAGACTGGCAAATTGGATAAAGAGTCAAGACCATGAGTGTGCTGTATTCAGGAGACCCATCTCACATGCAGAGACATACATAGGTTCAAAATAAAGGGGTGGTGGAAGATTTACCAAGCAAATGGAAAGCAAAAAAAAAAAAAAAAAAAAAAAAAAAAAAAAAAAAAAAAAAAAAAAAAAAAAAAAAAAAAAAAAAAAAAAGAAAAGAAAAGAAAAGAAAGAAAGAATAAAGCAGGGGTTGCAATCCTACTCTCTGATAAAACAGTCTTTAAACCAACAAAGATCAAAAGAGACAAAGAAGAGCATATTACATAATGGTAAAGGGATCAATGCAACAACTATCCTAAATATATATGCACCCAATACAGGAGCACCCAGATTCATAAAACAAGTTCCTAGAGACCTACAAAGAGACTTAGACTCCCACACAATAATAGTGGGAGACTTTAACACCCCACTGTCAATATTAGACAGATCAATGAAACAGAAAATTAACAAGGATATCCAGGACTTGAACTCAGCTCTGGACCAAGTGGACCTAACAGACATCTTCAGAACTCTCCACCCGAAATCAACAGAATATACATTCTTCTCAGCACCACATTGCACTTATTCTAAAATTGACTACATAATTGGAAGTAAAACACTCCTCAGCAAATGCAAAGAATGTAAATCATAACAGACAGTCTCTCAGAGTTGTGCAATCAAATTAGAACTCAGGATTAAGAAACTCACTCAAAACTGCATAACTACATGGAAACTGAACAACCTGTTCCCGAATGACTACTGGGTAAATAACAAAATCAAGGTGGAAATAAAGATGTTCTTTGAAACCAATGAGAACAAAGAGAAAACATACCAGAATCTCTGGGACACATTTAAAGCAGTGTGGAGAGATAAATTTATAGCACTAAATGCCCACAAGAGAAAGCAGGAAAGATCTAAAATCGACACCCTAACATCACAATTAAAAGAACTAGATAAGCAAGAGCAAACAAATTCAAAAGCTAGCAGAAGACAAGAAATAACATCAGAGCAGAACTGAAGGAGATAGAGACACAAAAAACCCTTCAAAAAAATCAATGAATCCAAGAGCAGGCTTTTGAAAAGATCAACAAAATAGATAGACCACTAGCCAGATTAATAAAGAAGAAAAGTCAGAAGAATAAAATAAATGCAATGAGAAATAATAAAGGGGATATCACCACTGATCCCACAGAAATACAAACTACCATCAGAGAATACTATAAACACCTCAATGCAAATGAACTAGAAAATCTAGAAGAAATGGATAAGTTCCTGGACACATACACTCTCCCAAGACTAAACAAGGAAGAAGTCAAATCCCTGAATAGACCAATAACAAGCTCTGAAATTGGGGCAGCAATTAATAGCCTACCAACCAAAAAAAGTCCAGGACTGGACAGATTCACAGCTGAATTCTACCAGAGGTACAAAGAAAAGCAGGTACCAATTCTTTCTGAAACTATTCCAAACAACAGAAAAAGAGGGAATCCTCCCTAACTCATTTTATGAGGCCAGTATCATCTTGATACCCAAACCGGGAAGAGACACAACAACAACAACAATTTCAGGCCAATAAATTTTTGCAATCTACCCATCTGACAAAGGGCTCATATCCAGAATCTACAAAGAACTAAAACAAATTTACAAGAACAAAACAAACAACTCCATCAAAAACTGGGCAAAGGATATGAACAGACACTTCTCAAAAGAAGATATTTATGCAGCCAACAAACATATCAAAAAAAGCTGATCATCACTGGTCATTAAAGAAATGTAAATCAAAACCACAATGAGATACCATCTCATGCCAGTTAGAATGGCAATTATTAAAAAGTCAGGAAACAACAGATGCTGGAGAGGATATGCAGAAATAAGAACACTTTTACACTGTTGGTGGGAATGTAAATTAGTTCAACCATTGTGGAAGACAGTGTGGTGATTCCTCAAGGATCTAGAAATAGAAATACCAGTTGACCCAGCAATCCCATTATATGGTTATATACTCAAAGGGTTATAAATCATTCTATTATAAAGACACATGTGTGTTTACTGGAGCTCTGTTAACAATAGCAAAGACTTGGAACCAACCCAAATGCCCATCAATGATAGACTGGGTAAAGAAAATGTGGCACATATACACCATGGAATGCTATGCAGCCATAAAAAAGGATGAGTTCATGGATGAAGCTGGAAGCCATCATTGTCAGCAAACTATCACAAGAACAGAAAACCAAACACTGAATGTTCTCACTTGTAAGTGGGAGTTGAACAATTTGAACACATGGACACAGGGAGGAGAACATCACACTCAGGGGCCTAATAGGGGGTGGAGGGCTAGGGGAGGGATAGCATTAGGAAAAATACCTAACGTAGATAAAGCTTTGATGGGTGCAGCAAACCACCATGGCATGTTTATACCTATGTAACAAACCTGCCCATTCTGCACATGTACCCCATAACTTAGAGAAAGAAGAAAGAAGGAAAGAAGAAGAAAAGAAAGAAAGAAAGAGAGAAAGAAAGTGAAAAAGAAAGAGAGGAGGGAGGGAGGGAAGAAAGGAAAGAAGGAAGAGAGAAAGGAAAAGCATATTCTCCCTTCTTCTGCCTTTTTTTTCTATTCAAGCCCTCATTGGGTAGGACAATCTGCTTTACTCTGTCTATAGATTCGAATGCTAATCTATTCTGGAAAAACCTTACAGATCCACCCAGAAATAAAGTGTTTTTTGTTTTTGTTTTTGTTTTCTTTTTGATACAGGATCTCACTCTGTCACTGAAGTGCAGTTGTGTGATCACAGCTCACTGCAACCTATGTCTCCCCACTCAAGCAATCCTCCCACCTCAGCCCCTGAGTTGTTGGAACTACAGGCATGTGTCATCACACCTGGCTAATTTTTGTATTTTTGGTAGAGGTGGGGTTTTGCCATGTCACCCAGGCTGGTCTCAAACTCCTGGACTCAAGCGATTCACTGGCCTTGGCCTTCCAAAGTGCTAGGATTACAGGTGTGAGTCATCATAACAAGCCCAAACATAATGTTTAATCAGATTATCTGGCCATTCCAAACCTCAGTCAAGGTGATATATAAAGTTAACCAGTATACCATCTATGCTAGTTCATTTTTGCATTTATAATAATATAAAAACCTACCTGAGACTGGGTAATTTATAAAGAAAAGAGGTCTAATTGACTCACAGTTCCTCCAGCTGTACAGAAAGTATGTCTGGGGAGGCCTCCGGAAGCTTACAATGATGGCAAAAAGGGAAGAGGAAGGAGGCACGTGTTACATGGCCAGAGCCGTAGGAAGAGAGAAAGGATGACGTGCTATACACTTTTAAACGGCCAGATCTCATGAGAACTCACTATTACAAGAACAGCAAGGAGGAAGGTCTGCCCCCATGATCCCATCACCTCCCAAAAGGCCACTCCTTCAACATTGGGGATTACAATTCGACATGAAAATTGGGTGGGAACACAAATCCAAACAATATTACCACCCTTTTACTTCCTTTTTATAAGAAACAGAAAATAAAGTACAGTAGTCCCCCTAATCTTTGGAAGATATGTTCCAAAACCTCCTGTGGATATCTGAAAATTCCAATGGTACCAAACCCTCTATATACAGTCCTCCCTTGGTATCTGAGGGAGATTGGTTCCAAGACCACTAAAGACACCAAAATCCATGGATGCTCAAGTCCCTCATATAAAGTGGTATAGTATTTTGCATATAACCTACACACATCCTCTCATATACTTTAAATCATCTCTAGATTACTTAAAATGCCCAATACAATGAAAAAGATATGTATATAGTTGTTATGCTATTTTTAAAATTTTTAAAAATAAATTAAGAGATAGAGTCTCATTATATTGCCCAGGCTGGTCTCAAACTGCTGGGCTCAAGCGATCCTCCTACCTCTGTCTCCCAAAGTGCTGGGAGTGAGCCACCATGCCCAGCTGTTTCATATTTTAAATTTTATATTATCTTATTGTTGTATTGTTATTTTTTATTTTAATATTTTCAATTCATGGTTGGTTGAATTGGGAGATATGGAACCTACAGATGTGAAGAGCCAACTGTACTGTTTTTTCCATGTATACAAGTAAGATAAAGTTTAATTTGTAAATTAGGCATAGTAAAAGATTAGCAGCAATAACTAATAAAAATATACTGTAATAAAAGTTATGTGAATGTGGTCTTTCTCTAAATATCTCACTGTACTGTATTTATCCTTCTTGAGATGATGTGAAATGGTACAATGCCTAAATAATGAGGTGAAGGTGAATGACTTAGGCATTATGACATGGCATTAGACTACTATTGACCTTCTGATGATACATGAAAAGTAAGATCAACTGCTTTGAGTGATCTTGGATCACTCAGCCATGATGATGTCCATGGTTGGATGTCAGGAGCAGGCTAATGCCCATGACTAATGGGTGGACAGTGTGGACAGTGTAGGTACACTGGTTGAAGGGATGATTCCCATCCCAGCAGGGTAGCGTAAGATTTCATCATGGTATTCAGAATGGTTCACAACTTAAAACTTATAATTGCTTATTTCTGGAATTTTGCATTTAATATTTTCAGTCTTTGGTTTACTGCAGGTAGCTGAAACTGTGGAAAGCAAAACTGAGAATAAGGGGGGACTACTGTAGTCAGAGATAAGGAAGGAATGACTGAAGGAAAAACCCATGCCAGCAACAGCATGTTACTAGGTCAAGGTCTGGAAACAAGTTCATGGGAGTGGGCTGTTACTCCTTACCTGCCACCTACAGCACTCAGTTCACTTAATTCCTCTGCTGAGAATGGTTCTTTAGTTAATAGTTTTTGCTATCACCATCACCTAGCTGCCTAACACAATCAATGAATCTTGAGGCTTTTTCTTCATGAAAGATTAAGAGAGAGCTTGGAAAACAAAATCTATTTAGTTACCACATGCTTCTTTAGGAAATGACTTTAGAAGGTCATTTAACTCTAATTGACTACTATTCACTGAGACCCTTTTCCAGTTTTAAAGATTTCTACTTGCTAACATCTTTAAAGAGAAGAAATGTTTATTTACAGAGTTCTTCATTAGTCCAATCCAGCTTGCTTTATGTGGGATGAAGTAAGTGAAAGGATCATTAGAGTCAATATAAAGCTTTATTTTCTAATTTTAGAAATCCACACAAACTTCAATCTTGATGACAAGGGGAAAAAAACTGGTTTACAACACAGCTTAGAAGATTGAGATTAGACACACACACAGTTTTGATACTTAATGTTAAACATTAAGGAAAACCGTGTGATCTTTTCTGAACATCTTTTGAAATAAAACAGATACTCATTTATCCAGAATGTCACAGATAACATTTGTCACAGAGGGAGGTAGATTAACCAGATATTTTCCAACAATATTCTCCAAGCTCAAGAGTTCTACGATACAGAGAGCCATGTGAAGGTACACCACTGATATCTCCCTTCAGGAAAGTACTTGCTACTCTTCCCAGACAGCCTCCAGTGAATAACTGAGCATGTTGGGGATATGAAGGCCTGCCCAATTCTGCCCAATGTGTAATTTCTCTACAGGTTATCAGTGTTCTAAAACTCTCTGTTGGGCTGGCAGAGACTTTCTCAGAGCGACAGTACGGTCTGAGGCTCTTCCTATCCAATCAATCTTCCTTCTTTCTCCCTCTCCTTTAAAGGATGTCAGACCTGCATTGTGATCTGAAGGCTTTCGCTGGCCACGTCTGCTCCTTTCCTTTATTTGTCATAGATAACTCTTGCAATTCTGTGTTCATCTTGGGGCCTGCTTTTCACATCAGCCTCCTTTACACGGATATATGAATGACAGAGCAAGGTGTGGGCCACAATCATGGTCACCATGAAAAACAAAAGAAGTCAAAGAGCTTAAGCCATTCTGACACAGGTAGTCTTTGGAAAAATATTTCTCTTTTGGAAGACAACTTATCAGAGCTACCACACCTTTCTATGTTCCAACTGATTTGTTCTAGACTTGTCACTAGAGAGAGTAGAGGAGGCTGGGTTGGTGGCTCACTCCGGTAATCCCAGTACTTTGGGAGGCCAAGGCGGGTGGATCACCTGAGGTCAGGAGTTGGAGACCAGCTGGTTAGTAGAGACCAGACTGTCTCTACTAAAAATATAAAAATTAGCTGGGTGTGGTGGTGGATGCCTGTAATCCCAGCTGCTCGGAAAGCTGATCCATTGTTGAGGTGGAGGTTGCAGCCTGGGCAACAAGAGCTAAACTCTGTTGAAAGAAAAGAAGAAAAGAAAAGAAAAGAAGGGAGAGAGGGAGGGAGAGAGAGGGAAGGAAAGAAGGAAGGAAGGAAGAAAGGAGGGAGGGAAGGAGGGAGGGGAAAAAGGAAGGAAAGAAGGAAGAAAGAAAAAAAGAAGGAAGGAAGGAAGAAAGGGGGTAGAGGAGATAAGATGAAAAGATCAGAAAACACAACTACTCAGCCAGGCACTGTGGCTTATACTTGTAATCCCAGCACTTTGGGAGGGCAAGGCAGGTGGATCACCTGAGGTCCAGAGTTGGAGAACAGCCCAACCAACATGGAGAAACTGTCTACTAAAAATACAAAATTAACCGGGCATGGTGGCACATGCCTGTAGTCCCAGCTACTCGGGAGGCTGAGGCAGGAGAACCACTTGAACCCAGGAGGCGGAGGTTTCAGTGAGCTGAGATCACACCATTGCACTCCAGCCTGGGCAACAAGACTGAAATTTCTCTAAAAAAAAAAAAAGCACACACACACAACTACTGTCCTTCCCAGATTCCCAGACACCACAGGAAATCTTTTTCCTAGAATGTGAGAAGGAAGAATGGGAGGTTAGTGAGATTTAGGTAAGATTTTCAGTCTGGTTTTCTTTATATTTTGTTTGAAAAATTTTACCTTTTAAAAACTATAGTGTTACATGTGTACAATAATTTCCTTCAATAATTCTAAAGAAAATGTTATCCTGGTAAATATTTAAAATCACCTTTCTTCTTGATTTGTTTGTATATTTACTCATTAATTCCTTCAACAATTATAGAGTACAAAACATGCCTTCATACTTTTACTGAATCCTAGGGACATTATTTTTCTCATTTTACAGATAAAGAAGTTAAGGACAGAGTGTTAAGTAATTTGTTCAAGGTCACAATGTAATTGATAAGAGCCAGGATGTAAACCCAGGCAGACTGGTTCCAAAATGTGCTCCAACATCTAAACTAAACTTGCTTGATCACATCTTTCTGTGCTACAAATAGCCCTGTGGTCCTGTCACAGTAGAGTGTCACAGTGGGAAATCACAGATATGCATGCAGATAAATTACCCTGTAAAGTTATCAGCTCTGTAGTAGGGGTGTACACCAAGTACTGAGGCAGTCAGAGGACACTATGTACTCACCCAAATCCTTATACTTGCAAGACGTTTTACTAGAAACACATGTATTTATTTTCAGGTAACCTTCCTGGTCAGATTTACACCCTTCAAAGTAGTTATTTTGAAAAACAATGCAAACAAAGTATGTTGGAAATCCATGTTTAAAATCACCTCTGAAACGGTGAATGAATACACACACACACACACACACACACACACACACACAAAAACCAGATAATAAGTAATCATCTTTCTGAGAAGGGTTGATTTTAGGGGGAACAGTTAACATTTATTCAGAGACAAATTTGAAAATTTACTTGTGTAACAGTTTGAGGAAGTTTCATTCTATAAGACAAACTGTCTTATGTAACTATGCAGTCAGTTTGTAAAGAGAAATTTAAAAATGGTTTTTATCCAGTGCATGTGGCAAATATGACTAAAGCACCACAAGAAAACTATTATATTGGAGGATGTACAATATTAGGGTAGATCAATTTTGGTATATTCACTTAAAAAATAAAAAATAATTGATTTTAAACCATAGAACATTAAGTTTAGAGAGTTATTGACTCTGATACAGAAGACAAAAACATCACAAAGGGATGTTATGCTGTTTCTAAGCCAAACCCCAACCATAGTTGAAAAACAGGCAGCTCTGCAGATAGCAGAGAATTTCTAAGATGAGCAACGTGTCTCCTATGGTAGGTCAAAAGGAAAAGAGAAATTAGGGAGAGTGAAGAGATAGGGGAACTATCATTCCCCATGGGAATAGAAGCAGTACTTCTTGATAACCCTAACTGAAATCCTCAAATGCAACTTCTAGACTTCTAGAAAGGGTAGAGGAGGCCCTGGTCCTTCCTGCCTATCATCCACATCGTCGGCTCCTCCACTTACACAACACAAACCCCCAGGCTTTTCTATGGTATTTTTTCTTCCTTCTTTCATGGTTTATAATGTTCCTCCAAGCTGGGAAAAGTTAATTTCCCTACACCTCAAAATGCTTGGCTTAGAGTTGAACTCAGGGGAAGAGAACCCAGAAGCTTGACATGCTAGCAAAGGGTAAAAGTATTGTTTGTTTTTAACCAGTTGGGCTTTTGGCTTCTCTCTCCCTGTGCAAACTGGCAAAAGGAATAATAAGAATCACTGTTTATATTCTCTATAAAGTTTTAATTAATGAAAGAGGATCTGTTGGTCTTAAGCTGCAGCCCATCTAGTGTGCTTTGTGTGTCTTTCCGTAAGTTTCTGTCAAAAGAAAGGGTACCTTAGATTAGGATGGAGGCCCAGGACCTCATAAGCCAGGTGATCAAGCCAGCCCAACAAAATGTTCAGTAACAAACCTTGCTACAGGCCTCCATCTTGTTTTATGTCATTGGGAACATGGCCTGTAACCACATGGCAATACTTTTAGTCTCTGCCATTGTAAAATGGTGGCTGTTTTCTGGTGCTAAGTCAGTTCCTGGGTAGGGGTCACAAAATCAGATATAAATCTGGGTGGTGTCAGTGGCTCCATTAAGGCAGGGTTTGCAAAATATCTTAAGCACTGACCTTGAGAGTAGTTTAGGGAGAGTCAAAATCCTATAGCCTCCAGCTGCATGACTCTTAATCCATGGTTTCTAATCTTGTGGCTAGTATCTTGCTCTGTTCCCCAGGCAAGAGGGATGGTTATCATCTTTGTTTTAGACTATAAACTGTAAACCAGGTTCCGTCCTGAGTTGGTTCAGCTTATGCCCAGGGATGGGCAAGGACAACTTTGGGGCTGGAAGATAGAGGGAGTTGGTTGGGTCAGAACTCTTTCACTGTCTCAGGCACAATTTTGCAATGACAGTTTCAAAAGCTGCTTACCACTCCTTTGAAAATATACTCATAGCTAAGTCATAACCTAATTAAGGCTTGTTGGTTTCACCTGTGAGGTTACTTTTTGTAAAGTTCAAAAGCTGAAAAACTTAACTGCTTGGTGTGGCTAAAGTCAAGAAACAAGGGATTTTCGGGTGCAGTGGCTCACGCCTGTAATCCCAGCACTTTGGGAGGCCGAGGCGGGTGGATCACGAGGTCAAGAGATCGAGACCATCCTGGCCAACATGGTGAAACCCTATCTCTACTAAAAATATAAAACTTAGCTGGGCATGGTGGCACATGCCTGTAGTCCTAGCTACTCAGGAGGCTGAGGCAGGAGAATTGCTTGAACCTGGGAAGCGGAGGTTGCAGTGAGCTGAGATTGCACCACTGCACTCCAGCCTGGTGACAGAGTGAGACTTCACCTTAAAAAAAAAAAAAAAAAAAAGGAGTGCTCATCTTAATTAGAAGTGCATATCCAAGCAACAGGTCCATTAAAAAAGCCTTTATGCTTTTCTCTTCTTGGGTCTTGTTTTTTGGAAAAAGCGTTTTTTCTTCTCAGTTGACTGAATTATTTTTCTCCATTTTTTTTGTCTTGCCACTCTTAATGTACACACAAGAGGCCCTAAGATAACTTCTGATAGTCTGGAACTCCTTGCAAAAAAAAGAAGTGGCACCACAGACCCTGTTTTGGGGGAAAAAACAAAAACAAATAAGAACAAAAAACCTGTTTTCCTCATGAAACCACAGGAATTAAAAGCAACTAGAGCTCTCTCAAAATCAAAGTTGCTGTTCTGTTCTGCATTGTGTTATCTGATGGTTTTAAGTTTTGGGAATATCAAATTACTTCACATTATGAGAGAGCTTTGTGTAATAACTAGGTAAAAAATATACATTAAGGGATGGGTATCAGTAGTTACAGAGGGATAGTTAACTCTTTGCACATCTGGATCAGAGAAGCATGCTCTTGGCCACCTGGAAGATATGAAAACATCCCCAACCCCAATTAAGGGATAAGACTCCCATGAGGAATCTGATTACAAAATGGGCTGATTGGCTTTGTGTTGCCTTACAATGAAATACATGGTAGAAGTACTACACTGTCTTCTCTCAAAAGTACTTCCCTCCTTTTGGGGATCCAAAATCCACTATAAAATTGCACGTTTAATTTTTAGGTTCTGTCCTTGCCTTCAGCTATGCCAGCTTATTAAGCCCTAAAACTGCATGCTTTCCTGGTCTTGTTCCCCCAAGGTCTCCACCCTGAAGCTAGTAATCCAAATAAGAAATGCGCAAATGAGGCCGAGATGGGTGGATCACTTGAGGTCAGGAGTTTGAGAACAGCCTGGCCAACATGGTGAAACCTAGTCTCTACAAAAAATATAAAAAATTAGCCAGGTATGGTGGTGCATGCCTATAATCCCAGCTACTCAGGAGGCTGAGGAAGGAAAATCACTTAAACCCGGGAGCTCAGGAGACTGAGGCAGGAGAATCACTTGAACCTGGGAGGCAAAAGTTGCAGTGAGCTGAGACGGTGCCATTGCACTCCAGCCTGGGTGACACAATGAGACTCCATCTCAAAAGAAAAAGAAAAAGAAACTGGCAAATGAAAAATTTTTACAAGTACTGAACCTTCTGTCTGTGTGGTTATATATGTGTTGTGTTTAATATCTATAAAAAGAGCTCTAGCCAGGTGCAGTGGCTCACACCTGTAATCCCAGCACTTTTGAGACACTGAGGCAGGTGGATCACAAGATCAGGAGTTTGAGACCAGACTGGCCAATATGGTGAAACCCTGTGTCTACTAAAAATACAAAAATTAGCTGGGCGTGGCTGTGTGTGCCTGTAGTCCCAGCTGCTCAGAAGGCTGAGGCAGGAGAATCACTTGAACCCTGGAGGTGGAAGTTGCAGGAAGCCCTGGAGGCAGAAGTTGCAGGAAGCTGAGATTGCACCACTGCACTCCAGCCTGGGCAACAGAGTGAGACTCCGTCTCAAGAAAAAAAAAAAGCTCTAATTAATTGGCTTAAATAAAAATAAGTGCTTAAATATTTTTTAAAGGAAAGATAAAAGCTGTAATGCTTTCTAGTTAACATGACTTTAACTTTCAAGAAATAAAAATCGTCTTAAAGATGATTGGTAAAATACAAGTGTTATCAATATAAACAGGTCAGCCAAATGATACAAGTCAAATACTAGGTTTGCTAAATGTCTCAAGACTGTAAACCACCTGCTTCACAATTTGGGAAAGCCTGGGGACATACAAAAGTAACTACTCCCCTAAGTATGTTGGAAAAAGTGACTTTCTCTGTGCTTAGTACATAATCAAAACAAACTTACCAGGTTTCACATTAAAGTTAAAAATTGCTAAGAGTTACTATAATAATATGTAATTTAGGCTAATAAAAATAGATTTATATGCAAGGTGTGTAAAAACAGTAAAATGCGTTTTTTAGTAAAAGATTATAAGAAGGCATGGAAATGTAAATTTTGCCTAGTCATAAAAAATTGTCTTAAATTAGACAAGATAAAGCTGAAGGTTTAAGCAAGTTATGTAAAGACTGTAAAAATTAATCTGGCAAAAATCCCATGTGTAAACCTTAACTAAATTCAAAAGGGTATTATATGTTTTTTTTTCATAAATTGAGCATTGAAATAAAAACATAGCAAAGTTATCTTAAGATGCTAATTTGCCTTTTAGAAAAACGATTACAAAAGGTTTGTAAAGATTTCACCTCATGGTTGAATTGATTAATATTAGATAGCATTGTCTATGAGGTTTCATTAAAAAATTGAGGCTGGGCGCGGTGGCTCATGTCTGTAATCCCAGCACTTTGGGAGGCCAAAACAAAAGGATCACCTGAGGTCAGGAGTTTGAGACCAGCCTGACCAACATGTTAAAACATCATCTCTACTAAAAATACAAAAATTAGCTGGGCATGGTGGCACATGCTGGTAATCTCAGCCACTTGGGTGGCTGAGGCAGGAGAATCACTTGAACCTGAGAGGCAGAGATCGCAGTGAGCTGAGGTTACACCATTGCCATTCCAGCCTGGGCAACAAGAGCAAAATTCCATCTCAAAAAAAAAATGTGCTTAACAATAATGCAAGGATAAAATTTGGCTTTGAACAGGATTTTCATGTAATAATAAAGGCTAATAAAAGATTTTTGCTTTTTGAGTTGCCATTTTGGCAAAATAAATAATTTATGGCAATCTAGACATCTATTTCATAATATCAAGTGTTTTAAACCTCTGACATATTTATCAGCCTTCCCAAAATCAAACTTCAAGTTTCAAAATTGTCTTTCCTGATGCCTGGCTTTCTGAATGGTCCACTGGGCCTCTGAAACATCCAGAGAAGAGGCAAACAGGATTATTTGACATATTTAATTACATGGAATTGCCAAAATGATGTCCAGTCTTCTTTAGGTTGTATCTTATTGAACAATACTAATATGTGTGCCAAAAATTATATGGGATTTCTAAACTTCTAATGTCTAAGTATATGTTATCAATCCTAATTAAGATTGAAGTTATTGTAAACCACAGAGATAACCAAATCTCTTTGCCAGTCGTGCTTTTAACTGTAACTACCCTGAAAATTTTGTCATCTGCAGACAATTGTCTTCCTTTGTTCCTTTTCAAAGGGTGGTTTATAATCAAGCTATAGGACTTTAACAGGTGTTCTCAAATGCAGGTTTCTAACATTGGAATAGAGAAAAAACACAGAATTGATGAGGAGCTGAAATGTTCACACATGTCAAACAGGAGTTAACTGCATGAACTACACTAATAGAAGTCTGACATAATGTTTTTTAACTTTTTGCTTGAAACATTGCTAATCCTTGTTTTGTCCTTCAATGTATAGGAAACTTTTAAGCTATCTATAGCTTTTAACAATTAAGTAAGGTATACTCCTGTGAACAAAATTTAAGGCATACTTCTTTCTCATTGCCTGGTTCCTGTAAAATTCAGAAACTATTTGTGAGTATTCTTTTTTCTTTTTTTTTTTTTTTTCAGATGGAGTCCCACTCTGTCACCAGGCTGAAGTGCAGTGGCACAAGACAGGGTTTCACTATTTTCGCCAGGATGGTCTCAATCTTCTGACCTCATGATCCACCCACTTTGGCCTCCCAAAGTGCTGGTATTACAGGTGTGAGCCACAGTGCTGGGCCATGAGTATTTTTAACTTATGGCTATATAGTTATTTGCATCAGTGCAATAAGAATCCATTTTCTTTTTCAATAGAACACAATTAGAGAAACTGGTTGTTTTTACCAAGGTTTTGACTGGAAGGCTGTACTTTTTAAGAAATCAAGCTTGGCTTGCAGAGCCAATAAAAGCCCTTTAGGGAAGACTGGCCTCATACTCTTGCCTACACAGTACCCCAGGTAGTTTCGTCACCTGTCGTCAGTAAAGAATGTCACGTTCCGAGGAGAGATCCAAGATGGCCGATTAGCAACAGCTCAGGAATGTAGCTCCCAGTGAAAGCGCAGAGAACGAGTGGACGCCGCACTTTCCCACGAATTTTTGTTGCCCACAGACCGGGAGAGTCCCGGCAGAGAAGCCACACGGGTAGCCAGCGTGACCCTTTTGGCCGGCGCGGCTCTTTTGCCGGCGCCTGGCGCGGCGCTTCCCAGTGCGCAGTATACGGGACGGACGGGCTCGGCTGGTCCCATCCCCACAAGGAAAACAGCAATTGGAAGCGCTGAGGACTGAGAGTTTCACAGCAAGCACAGCGAACCCGGGAAGGTCTGGCTCTGAGGGGAACGGGTGTCCACCAAAGGATAACTAAGAAACCGAAAAACTTCATCACCGGGCGGAGAGAGATCCAAAATGGCCGCGTAGCAGCAGCTCGGGATTGTGGCTCGCGGTGCGGGCGCAGAGAGCGAGTGGACGCCACAGTTGCAGACGAATATTTGATGCCCACGGACTGGGAGATTCCCGGCGA
>PVKP010039280.1:0-20264 GCA_004027715.1 Plecturocebus donacophilus
TCCAAAGGCACAAATGCACGGAGAGCCTGAGGGAACCTGAAACTTGGAGAAACTCCATTTGGAACTGAAGTATTTTGGAAGGAAACTCGCTGAGGCCAAACTGTGAAGACAAAGAAGCAAAGAAAGGGTGACTGCATCCACTAAAAGTTTACAGAAAGTCACCTGCTTGAACTGAGAATGCTGCTGAAAATATTATAATACTCTTTAATATAGTTTTAGCTTTAATGACTTTTTTTTGCTATGCATGACAAAACTTGTTGTAAGATTTTATTTTTAAATTCTATTTTTGCTTTTAATCTTCTTTTTTTTTTGAGACGGAGTCTCGCTCTGTCGCCCAGGCTGGAGTGCAGTAGTGTGATCTCAGCTCACTGCAACCCCTGCGTCCCGGGTTCAAGTGATTCTCCTCCTCAGTCTCCTGAGTAGCTGGGACTATAGGTGCCCGCCACCATGCTGTTAATTTTTTGTATTTTTAATAGAAACAGGGTTTCACCATGCTGGCCAGGCTGGTCTCAAACTCCTGACCTCAGGTGACCCACCCACCTCGGCCACCCAAAGTGCTGGGATTACAGGTGTGAGCCGTTGCGGCCAGCCTGCACTGATTTTCGAACCTCAATAAATACAATAAATAGCAAATTAGATGAAAAAGACTTCAACACTGATAGCATGTGAGGTCTATCCACACCACCCTGCTGACGTGTGGGGTCCGTCCACACAGCCCTGCTGACGTGTGGGGTCTGTCCACACCGCCCTGCTGGCGTGTGGGGTTCGTCCACACTGCCCTGCTGGCATGGGGAGGTCCGTCCTGTCCACACTGAAACGACAGGGACTCCTTTCATCCTTCCGGCTTTTCCCCTCCAGCAGGCGTCCCAACACCTACCTGGACTGTTTATTCCTTTTTGGATCTTCAGCTGCAAAAATATGCACTGTGCCATGGTCGCTGGATACGCAGATGAGGGACGCATCCTGATTGAAGTTAATGCTGCAGAGAAAACCAGCACAGCTCAGGCCTGGAGTGGACGTGGAGAAGTTCAGAGGCTCGACCCACAGCACTTGTCAGCACCTGGGAAGACCTCAAGGTTCCCACACCAGAGGTGCCAACCTTCCACACTGCCCTTTCTTCAGCAAGCCAACAACCAACCCCACAGCACCACAGGTCGAAGCCACAAAGCACAATCCAGTGAGCCACAGGCCCCACAAATGCAGCTGACAAGCTATGTGCCTGGGAGAAGGAAGGGGCATCCTGCAGACCATGCCCCACATGCCGCTCAGGGCTACCCTCATGGGACTCGGGTGAGAAACATTCTCTCCAATGATCCTGGCCCCAGGAGGTACGGGCTTCCCCTGTGGAGGTCACCTGGGCTGGGGCAGGCACTGGCCATGTGCTGTCTGTTCTGGGAGCAGACAAGGGTGTGCTTTGCACGCCACAAGGCCCAGGACCTCACAGGTAAAGCCACTGTATTTATAAATCAATTACATTTTCATCCCAAAGACCCAAATGCTGCTCAATACAAGGGAAGGGAGAGGCACCAGGCCTCCTGGCCGTGGCCACAGGGCGTGAGACCCTGCCCAAGCAGGGCTTCAGCACTAGACCCCACCGAGGCTGTAGGGACACCACCGTGGGGCGGCAGTGTGGCCTCTCAGACTGTAACACGCTGGAACCAGACAAACCAACAGAGTCTCCAGCACTTCCTTAAACTAGAGTGCTGGTCAAGAGGTGAAACTGGCAAAAACCCCAGAAAGACGAAAAATAAACAGGGATGAACCCGAGCCTGCCAGCCAGGGCAGCAGTGAGACCCTTCTCTATAAAAACACAACAATTAGCCAGGTGAGGTGGTGCACAAATGTGGTTCCAGCTACTCGGGAGGCTGAGGCAGGAGAACTGCTTGAACCCAGGAGGTCAATGCTGTAGTAAGCCATGATAACGCCACTGCACTCTAGCCTGGGCAGCAAAGCAAGACCTTGACTCAAAAAAAAAACCCAAAAAAACAAAAAACAACTCAAAACAAAAAAAAGCCAACAACAACAAAAACCAGCAAATACTGATAAACACGGAAGCAGGGTTAATTGTAATATTCTTTCTACTTCTGTGTAATTTCCCATGATAAAAGCTTAAAATTAGTCACAATTTAAAAAGCTGGAACCCAACCCCCTAGCAGCCCGACAGTCTCCCTCCTCTAGTATTCCGGGGTAGAGGGTGGCTGCTCCTACCCGCTCTCCCAAGTCCCAGAGGCCCAGCTCCGTGCTGTCTGCCCAGAGCTCTTCTCCAGGTGAAGGTGGGGGTGCCCTTACCAGTAGATATTGGCTGCTTGAGATCCTCTCCGCAGTTCCTGGATTAAATGCCCTGATGAGGTATCAAATATTCTTATAAGGGTCCCCTTTGAAAAACAGTGAAGCGTTTCATTATCAACGATTTGAAACTTTTTTGTTAGTTTTTGAAATGATTTACATTCACAAACCCATTAGCCCACACAAGCCTTTCTCAAACTCACCCACATCATCTAAGACTAACTTTCTCCTCCGACTGCCAGCACACAGCTGTGCCCCTGAGAACGAGCTGGCCGGTGGCTCCTGCTCCCACAGCACTGGGCACAAGTCAAGAGAGGCTTCAGGAGACAAGCTCCTGGCCAGGCAGCATGGACTGATTCTGGGTGCTGGCATCCCTGGCTGACACCCAGGAGGAACATCTAAGCTCCCTGCTCCCGCCACACATGGCCCTAGTCTAGAGAAGCATCCTCCGAACTCTAACTCCCTCAGATAGCTAGGAAACGAAGCACAGGAATCCTGGCATCAAAAGGTAAGGCAAACGAAAATAAAGGACTTAAAACCGTTTGTGTCAACTACGCTGGCTTTCTCGAGAGAGGTGCCCAAGACCTCATGGGAGTGTTTTCAACATTTCCTCCAGAAGGAGGAGGACTCTCCAGCTGATTCCGACAGCTACGAAACCGAACACTGTTGCATCTTTGGTGGAACACTCTTTGACAACATCCGACAAAAAAATCTCTCCATCCTTCGACCCAGCAGCCCTACTCCTGGGAGTGCAGCAGGGAGCTCAGCTTGTGGGGGATTGAGCGGGAGCAGCCTCACGGGGTGACCGCCAACAGCGTGGGATGGGTCACAGATACTGCAAGGCTCCGTGTAATCCCATCCACCCAGTTATCCCGGAGGGCACTGCTGAGCTAAGAAGGCAGGAAGTGGAGAAGCACACTATGACCCACGCTCCTAACGGGGATGCTATCTAAAGAAGAAAAAGTTGCAGGGAGGTGGAGAAGGAGAACATAAAGTCAAAAAGGGTAAGAAAAAAATGTACAAAAATATGGAGGAATCGTATTTATAATCCATGCAAAATTATATTTATTTTGTTGCTAATACAATAGCATTGTAAAAGTATTACCTAAAAAATAATTAACCCTGTTCTCAGTTGAGGCCCAGGAGTAAGCAGGACATGCACCCCAAGCCACCTATCCCCACATGTGGAGAAGCGGCCCTGGTGTCGGCACTGGGTGACAGGGCTGGAGCAGGTCCCCAACAAACGTCAGCAGACCATGCCCACAAATGTGAACCGTCACTGCCTTGTGGTCCCACCCAACTTCACAGTTGATCATTTCCTACAAAGTAACACTGGGCTTGCAGTCTTCCATGAAAACTATAGTCAAAGACACTAATTTTCTTTGTAAAAATCTGAATTCAGGCAAAAGGAAGTATTTAAAACCCCAGATTTAAAATTATTTTTTCAAATTAACAGCTGTTCTGATCTGGCAAATTAAGATAATGTGTCCAATATTTCCATATTTTCAGTTACAATCTGGTGGCCATTCAATGAAGACATAAACCTAGGCAGGTGAAAAGGGTTTAGAGCTGTCTGTCATCAGGCTGTGGTTCTGCCATGTCTATGACAACACGATCAAGCTTTCGCATCTGATTATTCTAATGATAAGAAACTCGGGCATGTATGTATTTTTTTTTTCTTTTGTTTTTTGAGACAGAGTCTCACTCTGTCACACAGGCTGGAGTGCAGCGGCACAATCTCGGCTCACTGCAACCTCCACCTCCTGGATTCAAGTGATTCTCCTGCCTCAGCCTTCTGAGTAGTAGCTGGGATTACAGGCGAAAACCACCATGCTGAGCTAATTTTTGTATTTACTAATAGTAGAGACAGGATTTCACCATGTTGGCCAGGCTGTTCTTGAATTCCTGACCTCAAGTGATCTGCCCACCTTAGTGCTGGGATTACAGGCATTCTGTGTTTTGGTTTTTGAAGTAATTTATCATATTTTACAAGATGTCTGTTTGTAAATAATTAGAAATAAAACCAGTCCCTTGGCACAAGACAACTTGTGAAGACCTCAACCCCTCTGTGACATGACCAGCTAGGTCCACAGGCCCCTCAGGGGCTCCAGGCTGGGGTAGGCCCGCTGCCTTTGAGTCTTGATACAGGGAATGGCCAGTTTTCTGAGCCTGCTGCTCCAGGAGGCACGACACCAACAAGGTGAGGAGCACACTTACTTTCTCAGATGCAGTTGCAATTCTTGTTCCCTGCAGGTTGAGTGCAATGCAGCTCAGGACGCCCTCATGTGCGGGAATGTCCACGGGTGGTTTCTCTGTGCTGGCCAGGTCCACGAGCTGCACATGGCCTGTGTGCGTGCCCGGGAAGGCCAGAAGGGAGTTGTTACTATTGGGACAGAGGACACAGAGGCCTGTGTGGAGACAGAGGACATCTATCAGGAACTGCCTTTGATTTCTCACAGCCAAAATCCACTTTCTGCCCCCAAGTTCTCCGAAAAAAATAGTAGTAAGAATTAAACATGGGTTTTCATTTACATCAGAACCACAAAGTCAATTTAAAGACTTTTCAGCCAGGTGCAGTGGCTCATGCCTGTAATCCCAGCACTCTGGGAGGCCGAGGTGGGTGGATCACTAGGTCAAGAGATCAAGACCATCCTGGCCAACATGGTGAAATCCAACTCTAATAAAAATACAAAAATTAGCTGGGCATGGTGGCATGCGCCTGTAGTCCCAGCTATTCGGGAGGCTGAGGCAGGAGAATTGCTTGAATCTGGGAGGCGGAGGTCGTAGTGAGCCGAGATCCCACCACTGCACTCCAGCCTGGTGCCTGGCGACAGGACAAGACTCTATCTCAAAAAAAAAAAAAAAAGGCTTTTCATTGTAAAGAGTATCAGAGGGCCAAGCAAAGCCACCTCCCATGAGAACTCCTCATAATCAAGACGTGTTGAACAACTTTACCAACTGTCTGTCGTGGTACTCGCTACTGAAAATGCAATGCCAAATTATAAACTTTAAAAGCAGCTCCATTAGAAACAGCATAAAAATATTAAAAACAAAGGAATAAATTAACAGATGTACAAGACCTATCCATGGACAGTAACACCTCGCAAAGGAAGACCACAGAAGATCTGACAGAGAGCTGGTCTGTGACTGTGGGCCAGAAGATTTGCTATAAATATCTAACTTATCTACAGAGTCAGTGCGATCACAGCTAACATCTCAGCAAGCATTCCTGAAGAAAGACAAGCTGATATTAAGAGCTATAAGGAAAAAAAAAGGCACTAGAATGGCCCACTTTTTTTAAAAAAAATAAGAATGAGATTGGAAGACTTATATTACCTAATTTCAGATTTACTTTAAACCTCTCATCAAGGCAGGATGGTATTGGCATAAGGACAGAAACACAGATCAATGGAACAGAATAAGAAGTCCAGAAAAAAACTTATATTTATTTAATCAAAACAAAGGTACCAAGGTTAGATGTCCACAAGGAAAACAACCCAGGCTTGTACCTCACACTGAATATTAAACATTTACTTAAAATGGATTGAAGACTTAACTTTAGGTGTAAAGCTACTAAATGTGTAGAAAAAAACATCGAAGACATCTTTTAACCAATATTTACAAAAGTGTGCCAAGTAAAGAGCTAAATCTACAATATATAAAGAATACCCATAGCCAGGCGCAGTGGTTCATCCCTGTAATCCCAGCACTTTGGGAGGCCAAGGTGGGCGAATCACCTGAGGTCAGGAGTTTGAGACCAGCCTGGCCAACATAATGAAACCCCATCTCTACTAAAAATACAAAAATTAGCTGGGCATCATGGCAGGCACCTGTAATCCCAGCTACTCAGGAGGCTGAGGCTAGAGGATAGCTTGAACCCAGGAGGTTGCAGTTGTAGGGAGCTGGAGTAGCCCCCCACCGCCCCGGGGTGATCAGCAGCAAGGCCGCTGTGACCTTTGGGTGAACTCCAGAGAAGTGAAACCATAACAGGAGGATGTGTATGTCTCAGGGTAGAACAGAGATGGGCTTAGAGAGAGAGAACCAGCTTTCACTGACCTTGCTGCAAGATAGTTTTTAGCTGAAGTATGTTAACTGAAGTATGAGAATAATAACCACAGGCTGCTCTAAGTAACTGCACCCTAACCCTCTGCTACGTGCTTTGTGAACATATAAAGTTCACTGAGACAGGTCGGGGCCAAAGAGACTGACAGCCTCACCTCTCAGACCGCTTGGCCCAGCTTTCTCCATGTCTGTGTCTGTGCCTTTCTTTATCCCCCACCGTTCCCTTTTAAGTCTTTGAACCCTCGTGCAGCACAGGACACAGCACACGCCAGATGCAGTGAGCCGAGATCGCACCACTGCACCCCAGTCTGGGCGACAGAGCGAGACTCCACTTCCAAAAAAAGAGAATTCTTACATCCCAGGATAAGATAAACCACCAGCTAAAAAATGGGCAAAATATTTGGTGCATTTACCAAAAGATCTCAAAAGGCAAGAACCACAGGGACAGGTGTCGCCACCGCCAGTCCTCAGAGAAACGCAAACTAAAACCACAAGGAGATGCTGTTACCAGTGGGACATCATCACACATGCACAGATGGCCACAGCTAGAAAGACTGACAGTGCCGGAACACGCACAAACCACGGATGAGACGCGAGAGGACACAGCCACTCTGGAAAACAAATGGCAGCATTTTACAGGTAGGCACAACCACAACATGAGCCGGCAGCTGAACTCCTCAGGATCAACGCAAGAGAAATGAAAACTATCCAAAGGCCAGTGTGGGAACATGCATGGTCCTTCTTATTCATAATAGGCAAAAAACGGCCGGAGGGACCAACAGCTGTGACGTATCAATAAAAAAGAGCAAAATCACACACACACACACACACACACACACACACACACACACACACACGCAGGCGCGGAGAGAGGACAAACATATCTGAAGAAATAAAACTTGAGAATTGAGTGGGGAGGAGACTATCCCAAGAACGTTTTCCAGGATATGAGACTGGTTTGTTTCTTTTTTTGAGATGGAATCTTGCTCTGTCGCCCAGGCTGGAGTGCAGTGGCGCAATCTCAGCTCACTGCAACCTCTGCCTCCTGGGTTCAAGCGATTCTCCTGCCTCAGCCTCCTGAGTAGCCAGCATGACAGGCTAATTTTTTGTATTTTTAGTAGAGACAGGGTTTCACCATGTTAGCCAGGATGGTCTCAATCTCCCCACCTTGTGATCCGCCCACCTAGGCCTCCCAAGGTGCTGGGGTTACAGGTGTGAGCCACTGCAACTGACCTCAGTTTTTTTTTTTAGACTAATTCTTGCTTTGTCGCCCAGGTTGGAGTACAATGGCGCGATCTCAGCTCACTGCAACCTCCACCTCCCAGGTTCAAGTGATTCTCCTGCCTCAGCCTCCCGAGTAGCTGGGTTACAGGTATCTGCCACCACATTCATCTAATTTTTTGTATTTTTAGTAGAGATGGGGTTTCACTATGTTAACCAGGCTGGTCTCAAACTCCTGACCTCAAGATCTATCCGCCTCAACTTCCCAAAGTGCTGGGATTACAGGCGTCAGCCACCACTCCCAGCCACAAATGGTATTCTTAAAATGAGTGAGTTTTATGTAAATTATCCCCAACAAAGCCGGGGCAAAACCCCCAAATTTAAAAAGATATGAAGACGGTACAATCAATGACAAAGTCAGACACAAACAATCCTCCAATTCAGAAGACAAGGGAAGGAAATTCTTGAGTCTAGAATTCAGCGGCTCCTAAAGTGGTGAAAACATAGGTTCCTGGTTCACTGTGGAGGTCCTCAGTGACCAAAATCACGGGGTGGGAGGGAACAGGTGACAGAATTCCCCCTCGTGAGAGCCCCCACTCTGTGACTCTGGTCAGAAGGTGGCTTCGGGATGGTGAGCTGCGGGCCCTGAAAAGTCATCTCCCCTGGAGGCCCCCCTTGTGCTCAGGACTCTCTCGCCAAGCACCCTGCTCAGAGACCCGCTCGGAGAAGGGAGTGCCCGGGACAGGGCCGCATCTCCACACGGACCCATTTCCCACGGCCACCCATCTGCTCAAGTTCTCACCTTTGGGGTTATAGCAGGTTTCAAACACGTGCAACTGATGGGGATTGTGTGTGAATGTGAACACCTTAATCATGGAGTCCAAAACCACCACAATTCTGGAAAGAAAAATATGATCAGAGTTGTCTTCCTCAAAAGTCAGACCCAGACATTTCATGCTCCTGCTCTTATCATACTGAAACTGAGAAACACTGGAAATACCATGTAGAAAAGGATCATTCCTGAGGAAACAACCCCTGGGGGCAGGTCACCAGTGCACTGCGGGGAGGCCAGTGCACGTGGTGGGAGGTCAGCCTAAGGGACCTCGCTGGGTTCAGAGAGACATCAAACATTCCATCTAGGTTCACAACTGAGCAAAACACGGCAGAAGTGATATTTTTATGCTACTGTGTCTGGAAAAATAAGAAAGGTTTCAAAGAAGAAGATCCTAGAGGCATTTTTCTTTTTTGAGACCGAGTCTCGCTCTGTCGCCCAGGCTGGAGTGCAGTGGTGTGATCTCAGCTCACTGCAACCTCCACCTCCCGGGTTCAAGCAATTCTCCTCAGCCTCCCAAGCAGCTGGGACTACAGGCATGCGCAACCATGCCCGGCTAATTTTGTATTTTTAGTAGAGACAGGGTTTCCCCATGTTGGCCAGGCTGGTCTCGAACTCCTGACCTCATGATCCGCCCACCTCAGCCTCCCATAGTGTTGGGATTACAGGCGTGAGCCACTTTACCTGGACACCTGGACCAGGCCAACATCTTAATACATCATTTCCTAAACACTTTTCTGCCAAAAATAGAAAAGTAATTCAGCCATCTTTAGAGAAAGTGAAATTTCACTTTAAAAAATTACTGATACCAAACCCACCTATCTCGCCGCAGTTTGACTGCCTTGACTTCTGTAGAAAATTCTATTTCAATAACAGTCTTCTTCTTCAAGTCATCCCAGATCATTACTGAAATATCAGAAAGAACGGATGAATGCAGTCATAAACAGGCCATGGTGCTGGCATGCAGAGATCCCAGCTTGGGGCATAAGGTGGTTTCTCTTCCCACTGGGAACGGCTGCCCCCACCCCAGGCCTCAGACACACACCTGCACCTTGAGGCCTTGGGGTACAACTCAAACGGCGCCTGCCGGGGACTCACCCTCAGGCCCTTCCCCACTCCCAGGGTCTCTCTTCCTGGTGGCTGGCTACCTACTCGCTCCTTATGTCCATTCCTCTCTCAGTACACACACGCCCAGTCTTGGTCTCAGGCAATCCACTGGCCTCACATACACAGGCACGCTAACGCGTTCATCTCTCTAGCAAGCCTTACCCTTGCCTGGTTACTTTCCTCTCTCCCTGCCCTTCCTTGGTTCCACCCGACCGAGTCCATGGGCAAGCCTGACCACAGGTACTGATGATGTTAAAGTGCTGAAGATAAATCTGCATCAGAAGAGAGGCTTCAGTTTTGGTGTTGTTTTTTTTTTTTTTTTTGACAGGGTCTCACTCTGTCACCCAGGCTGGAGTGCAGTGGCTCCATCTCGGCTCACTGCAACCTCTGCCTCCTGGGTTCAAGTGATTCTCCTGCCTCAGCCTCCCAAGCAGCTGGGACTACAGGCATGCACCACCATGCCCAGCTAATTTTTGTATTTTTAGTAGAGATGGGGTTTTGCCATGTTGGCCGGGCTGGTGTCAAACTCCTGACCTCGTGATCCACCTGCCTCAGCCTCCCAAAGTGCTGGGATTACAGGCATGAGCCACTGTGCCCGACCAAGAGGCTTCAGTTTTAAAGTGAAATCAGAGGGACACAAACCAGGACCAGTGAGCTCTTCACTCAACCTCCTGAGCTGTTCTTGCTCTTTCTTTGAGATAGGGTCTCATTCTGTTGCTCAGGCTGGAGTGTGCGTGGCGCAACATTGGCTCACTGCAGCCTCGACCTCCCAGGCTCAAGAGATTCTCCCACGTCAGCTTCCCAAATGGCTGGGACTACAGGCATGCACTACCGGGCCCAGCTAATTTTTGTATTTTTGGTAGAGATGGGGTTTTGCCATGTTGCCCAGGCTGGTCTTGAACTTCTGGGCTGGAGTGATCCACCCACCTCAACTTCCCAAAGTGCTAGGATTGCAGGCATGAGCCACTGCACCCAGCCCCTACTCTATTTTAAGTTCAATATTTCTTCTGTCTTTTTGGCCTGCTAACATTGCAACATTCTGTTAGGATGAATTAGCAGTTTGTGTTCTAAGGGCTAATTTACAGAGAAGCTTTAAGGATGAGAATGCCAATCAGCACTGTGCTTTTGAAGAACCACAGGAGGGATGGATGCAGTGGCTCATGCCTGTAATCCCAGCGCTTTGGGAAGCTGAGGTGTGAGACTGCTTGAGGCCAAGAGTTCAAGACCAGCCTGGGCAACATAGTGAGACCCCTGTCTCTGGGGCTGGGGGAAGGTTATTAAAAATTAGTCATGGCTGGGCGCAGTGGCTCACACCTGTAATCCCAGCATTTTGGAAGGCCAAGGTGGGAGGATCATGAGGTCAGGAGTTCAAGACCAGCCTGGCCAACATGGCGAAACCCCATCGCTACTAAAAATACAAAACTTAGCTGGGCATGGTGGTGGGGCGCCTATAATCCCAGCTACTCAGGAGGCTGAGGCAGGAGATTCACTAGAACCCAGAAGGCAGAGGTTGTGGTGAGCTGAGATTGCACCACTGCACTCCAGCATGGGCAAGAAGAGCAAAACTCCGTCTCAACAACAACAAAAATTAGTCACAGCTACTCAGGTTGAGTCCAGGAGTTTGTGTCTGCAGTGAGCTATGATCACCCCCACTGCACTCCAATCTGGGCAACAGAAGGAGACCCTGTCTCAAAAAAGCACACAAATAACACAGCCGGGCGTGGTGGCTCACACTTATAATCCCAGCACTTTGGGAGGCAGAGGCTGGCAGATCACTGGGCCTCAGGAGTCTGAGACCAGCGTGGACACCATGTTGAAACACTGTCCCTACTACCAATACAGAAATCAGCCGGGTATGGTGGGCCCTCCTTTAGTCCCAGCTACTTGGGAGGCTGAGGCAGATCACCTGAGCCTGGGGAGGTCAAAGCTGCAGTGAGCCAGGATTGTGCAACTGCACTCCAGCCTGGGCAATACAGTGAGACCCTGCCTTGGAAAAAATAAACTTAAAAATAAAGTTTACAAGTTTAAAAAAAGTACTTTTAGATGGTACAAAAAAGTACACTTACTTAGAAACTGCTGAGTCTGTAAAACTCCTAAGGCTTTTTCCCCTCTCGGAAACTTTATGAGACTGAAATTATCTTGTACAAATGGCTCCCTTGTTAGTACCTGGGGTACCCAGCAGTGCCAGATGCAGAAAAGGGAAGCGGCCCTCTAGGCCTCCTAACTTCCATCTGTAAGCTTCCTTTCTTCCTTAATGGTCGATCACGTTCTCCATGACAAGACACAGACCAATTCACCGGCAGGATTTCTGCCCAACCCGTTAGCCAGGGCAAGGTCAATCTCCTTCAAAACCTGCCCCACTCTCTCTGTGGAACCTCTGCTGTTTGCTCTGGGTGGGCTCCTCCAGAGGACTCACAAGCCACAGCCTTTTGGGCTGTGCTGGCAGCCACTCACAACTCTGCTTTAAAGCTGGCACAGACAAACCTTGGGCTTGTGGGACTACAGAACTGCTCAAAGGCCAAGATCTCAAGCCCTGTCTTCCACTGTTTTTCCTGCCAATCATCTCTTTCCATTTCATTTCTCTGCTAATTCCAAAACAAAAGTAAATGTTGTCAGGCAGGGCCAGCCCTCACGTGAGTGTGGCCTCTCTTCCTCACATTCATGTTCATGCAGTTCACAGGGCTCTGCTGAGAACTGTGACCTGGGCCCATGAGCCTGTCACGAGTCATCTAGAATCTTCTGCCTTTCCACACAATTTGGCCTAGGTTATTCTATCCCCAAGTACATGGCCTCACCCAGACCCTAGTTCACCCGCACACCTCCCACTTGGCAGGCAGCACCCCGAGCCCCATCCTGGTCTTGATTCTGAACTGCCTCCTCCACGCCTCTCCTTATCTCCCGATCTGCTCCCACCCCACCCACCCACCACTGGGCTCCCATTCAGCTATCCTCTGAGACCTCTGGTGGCCTTCGACGTCACCAGAACCAGACGGCTTTCGCAGGCTCCTCCTGCCGTGTGGCACTGGGCTCGGACGGGGACGCTTGCTCCCCTTTTCCTGCCTCTCCCCATGAACAGGGGCCTCCCACGCCTGCCCCGTCCTCTGGTTGTCTCTTCACTCACCTGCTGCGCTGCTTCTAGACCAGAACTTTCCCAAAACACAGATCTGACGGCATCTCATTCCTGCTGTTCGAGCCTCCCCCAGATCTGCCTCCGCCTCCCGCCCCAGCCAACCTCCCACCTCTTCCCTGTGCTCTGCCCTCCATTCCTGGATCTTTGGCCTCACGCCCTCTTTCCTCTAGCAACAGCGAGGTTAAGCTGGCACGAGGCACACGGCTGTCTGGAAAACCGTCTACTCCTCCCTCTGCTTTACAAGGACCAGAGCTCTTATGCCGCGCCATCTGCACACACACATACACACAGTCCCACCCTGACAAAAATATCCCGAAACCCAGAGCCAAACTGGCTTTTTGTTCTATGTGGCTATGAAACTTATGTTCCTTTAAGTTAATGGGTCTCAGTAAGACAAAAAAATCCTTCTACCTTGCTTTAAAATGAATTCATGACATCTATGGTGTCAACCTAAGGTGTAGCAGGCCCCCTAGTTTCCATTTATTAACGCTGACTGAAAGCACGTGTTCAGTCAATGAACACCTGACTGAACAATGGGAGTGAGGGATGTTTTCCACGTGCTCCTCCTGGGAATAGAGACCTGGCGGCCTTTCAGCCGGCTTCCTCCCCAGTGACCAGTCCTTGACACTTCAGAGAACCACTAGGGAAAATCACAAATGGCCACAAACATAAACACATTCAAGAAAAGACTGGGATACACGAGGCACAATTCTTAAATGAACAATTACAGTACCTTTGTTGGGAGGGTATTTCGGCTTTTTCCCACCACCAACTAAAGCTAAATAGTTGCAGCGAAATAACATTTCGACATGGCCAACTCCTCCTTCTAGAAATTCTGAAATGATAGTTTTAAAAAAGACAAATGTTACAAGTTAATATGTATATTTTACAATAAAAAAGAAGAGAAAGTCAAGACAACCAACACTCAGTAATTTTCTTTCTTTCTTTTTTGTAAGAGACAAGATCTCACTGTGTTGCCCAGGCTGGAGTGCAGTAGCTATTCACAGGCACGATCACAGCTCACTGGAGCCTTGGACTCCTGGGCTCACATGATACTCCTGCCTCAGCCTCCCAAGTAGCTGGGACTACAGGACTCATTTTTCATCAGCCATTTATGGCCAGGCACAGTGGCTCACACCTATAATCCCAGCACTTTGGGAGGCCAAGGCGGGCGGATCATGAGGTCAGGAGTTCGAGACCAGCCTGGCCAACATGGTAAAACCCCATGTTTAGTCTCTACTAAAAATACAAAAAAATTAGCCGGGTGTGGTGGCACACACCTGTAGTCCCAGCTACTCCAGAGGCTGAGGCAGAAGAATCACCTGAACCCAAAAGGTGGAGGTTGGAGTGAGCCAAGATTGTGCCACTGCACTCCAGCCTGGGTGAGAATGAGACTCCGTCTCAAAAAAAAAAAAAAAAAAAAAAAAACCCCTAAAAACCAGACCGGACACTGTGGCTGAAACCTGTAATCCCAGCACTTTGGGAGGCCAAGGTGGGTGGATCACGAGGTCAGGAGTTCAAGACCAGACTGGCCAACATGGTGAAACTCCGTCTCTACTAAAAAATACAAAAATTAGCTGGGCATGGTGGCTCGTGCCTGTAATCCCAGCTATTTGGGAGGCTGAGGCAGGAGAATTGCTAAACCGGGACCTGGAGAGCAGAGCTTGCAGTGAGCCGAGATCGCACCACCGCACTCCAGCCTGGGCTACGGAGCGAGACTCCATCTCAAAAAAAAAAAAAAAAAAAAAAAAAAAATCAGCAATTTATATCCAACTATCATCAGAAATGAGAACGGTGACTGGCTAAGAACAACAGTGAGTGCCAGATTTCCAGCTTCTGCGTTTACTGTCATCATGTTCACTGTTGCATAAAGGCTGAACATACAACACCCAAGGAAGTTAACTTAGCAAAATGTATAAGACACTTAAGTCCACATTTCAAGAGGCGGCAACAACTGTGAACTCTGAGAAAGCACACTAAAAACTTTTAATGTTTAGGAGGCCGAGGCGGACGGATCAGGTGGTCAAGAGATCGAGACCATCCTAGCCAACATAGTGAAATCCCATCTCTACTAAAAATACAAAGATCAGCTGGGTATGGTGGTGTGCCTGTAATTACAGCTACTTGGGAGGCTGAAGCAGGAGAATCACTTAAACCCAGGAGGTGGAGGTTGCAATGAGCTGAGATCATGTCACTGCACTCCAGCCTGGCAACAGAGCAAGACTTTGTCTAAAAAAAAAAAAAAAAAAAAAAAACCTCTAATGCAAAAGCTGAGTGCTTTTTATCACTGGCTTTTTTTTTTATAACCAGGTTCTTGGTCTGTTGCTCAGGCTGGAGTGCAGTAATCATAGCTCACTGCAGCCTCAAACTCCTGGGCTCAAGGACTTTCATGCCTCAGCCTCCTGAGTAGCTGGGACTATAGGCACACATCACCATGCCCACTTAATTTTTTCAGAAAAATGTTTGTAGAAGCAAGGTATTGTACTGCCTACTGTATTGCCCAGGCTGGTCTTGAACTCCTAGTCTTAGGCTATCCTGCTACCTCAGCCTCCCAAATTGCTGGGATTACAGGTGTGAGCCACCAAAGTCTGAAATGCTCCAAACTGTTCATGAATCATGTAAGAGGAAAATGCCCACAGATTTTCAGAGTCTTTCATGACAAAAGGATGACCAGTGCTGAGGGGAGCAACATGGGAACACTGATGAGAAACTCCCACCTTCTGTACGTCCACATCACTCAGGAGGAGGCCCACCAGCTGTCTGTAATGACCATGACCTCTACCTCTCCAGTCACAGCTGCAGAAAATGACTCAGAAGTACCTCAGCTCCATTTCTGAGATATTTAAAATTCAAGGTAGCCGGGCACAGTGGCTCACACCTGTAATCCCAGCACTTTGGCAGGCAGAGGTGGGAGGACTGCTTGAGCACAAGAGTTCAAGGCCACCCTGGGCAACAGGGAAATCCCTTCTCTACCAAAAATAAAAATAAAAATAAAAATATTAGCCAGGAGTGGTGGTATATGCCTGTAGTCCCAGCTACTAAGGAAGCTGAGGCAGAAAGATCCCTCAAGCCCAGGAGGTTGAGCTGCAGTGAGCCAAGACCATCTGGTACTATAGTTCGGGTGACAGAGCAAGACCCTGTCCCCCAACACCCCCCAAGAGAGACAAAAAGTCCGTATTATCCACAATGAAAACAACTTCTTACAGACACACATAAGCCATCTCAAAGTAATTCTGGCTTTAACAGGACGTCGCTACAGTATAAACCACAATGATTACCATGGCGCACGGAGGCCACGCTCCGCCCCCGACAAGGCCACAGCTCCTTCACTCTCTTGGCATAGGATGCCAATCCCCAGCAACTGAGGCTACTGTTTTTCCAAAAACTCACTCACCATGCAACAGGAAACATAACTGCCAGTTAACACCTGGTTTCTAACTTGAACACTCCTGAAGGGATGGATGGATTGTATGGGCCAGAGCTGAGAGGGAAGAACTGCTAATGACCTTCCGTCAAACAAATGCTGACCACTCAAGGGAGGAACAGAGTTTCCTCAACAAGTGCTTCCAAGGAAACTGGCTGTCCACAAACAAAAGAATGAAGTTGGGTCTTTATCTCCCATCATATGCAAAAATTAATTCAAAATGGGTGAAACACCGAAAAGACAGACCCTAACTACAGAACTAGAAAACGGCTGGGCGTAGTGGCTCATGCCTGTAATTCCAGTATTTTGGGAGGCCAAGGCAGGCAGATCATTTGAGGACAGGAGTTTGAGACCAGCCCGGCCAACACAGTGAAACCCCATCTCTACTAAAAATACAAAAATTAGCTGGGCTTGGTAGCGGGTGCCTGTAATCCCAGCTACACAGGAGGCTGAGGCAAGAGAATCACTTGAGCCTGGGAGGTGGAGGTTGCAGTGAGCAGAGATCATGCCACAGCATTCCAGCCTGGGTGACAGAGCAAGACTCTGTCTCAAAAAGAAAAAGAAAAAGAAAAAAAAAAATCAAAATAAAACAAGCAGCACGGGCAATGTGCTTTTGAACGACATCCAACTTTAAAACTTTTGTGCACCAAAGGACACAATCAACAGAGTGAAAATGCAACCTATGGAATGGCAGAGTGTATCTGCAAATCGCACACCTGGTAAGTGGGTAATATCCAGGATATGTGAAGGACTTTTACAACTCAACAATAAAAAAATTAATAACCTGATTTTACAATTGGCAAAGGATTTCTTTCTCCAAAGATGACTTACAAATGGCCAAGACATACAAGAAAAGATGCTCAACATCATTGTCCTCAGAGAAATCCAAATCAGAACCACAATGAGATCCCTTCTAAGGCAAGCTAAGGGAGGACAGAAACCTCCCGTGGAGCAGAAGCGCAAAAGCTCGCCTGATCTTGATTTTCAGTATGAATACAGACCATGAAAGTGGGGCCTCACGCTCTTTCTGACCTTTGGGGTTTTAAGCAGGAGGTGTCAGAAATTTTATATATTTTTTTAATTAAAAAAAAAAGAGATCCCACCTCATATCCGTCAAGATGACTTTTTTTCCTTTGAGACAGGGGTGCCCACGTTGGAGCGCAGTGAGGGGAACATGGTTCACTACAGAGAATAGCTAATACTTTTTTAACCCAGAAAATAACAAGCACCGGCCAAGATGTACAGATATGGGAACTCGTACTGATACAACTGCTCTGGAAAAAAGTATGGCAGGTCCTCAAAAAATTAAAAACAGGCTGGGCACAGTAGTTGATGTCTATAATCCCAGCACTCTGGGAGGCCAAGGTAGGACAATGTCTTGAGGCCAGGAGCTCAAGACCAGCCTGGACAAGACAGTGAGATGCTGCCTCAATTAAAAAATAATAAAAAGATCAGACACGGTGGCTCACGCCTGTAATCCCAGGACTTTGGGAGGTGAGGCGGGCGGATCACTTGAGGTCAGGAGTTGGAAACCAGCTTAGCCAACATGGAGAAACCTTGTCTCTACTAAAATTTCAAAAAAATTAGCTGGGCGTGGTGGTGAGTGCCTGTAATCCTAGTTACAAGGGAGGCTGAGGCAGGAGAATTGCTTGAACCCGGGAGGTGGAGGTTGCAGTGAGCCGAGATCGTGCCACTGCACTCCGGCCTCAGTGACAAAAGCAAAACTGTTTCAAAAAAAAAAATATATATATATATGGATCATTACCACAAAACAACACAGAAAAGCAAAAAGTAGAAAACACTGCGAAACAACATCATGTATGTACTTTATTTTTTGAGACAGGGTCTTGCTCTGTCACTCAGGCTGGAGTGCAGTGGCACGATCTTCACTTGACTTCCTGGCTCAAGCAATCCTCCCACCTCAGCCTGCCGAGTAGATGGGAGGACAGGCGTGAGCCACCCCCACCCCCCCCGGCCACGTATGATCTAAACTTTGTGCGTAAACACTGTTCCTATAATACCACCTATGCTATTCTCTAGGTTATTTTTCCTTTAACAATGCCATGGCCATCTCTCCATGTCAGGATTCACAGACTGGTCTCGGCATTCTTGCTGCATGAGTGTACCCTTTTAAAGACATGCCATAACCACCACAGTCAATACTTTCATGGCAGTCATTCAGGTTCTCCCATTTTTCACTCTTGGGAAGTGCTGCAAGTATTATCAGTATAGTAGCATCAAACAGTGTATCTAAAAGGAACACATCTTGCTAAATTACTCCACAAGGCTCTACCAATGTAACCTCCAGTGCCAGGTCACGAAACTTCCCCTCTCCAAGCTCCTTCCCAAAGCTACACACCACTTCTGTAACCTTCCCACCTGCAGTGACCCCTGACCTTTCCCCGGCCCCCACAGCCTTGAAGGCCTCCCGCTTCTCTGACGCCTTCACCTGGCACGCTGGGTGAGCACACGGAGCATGAGGCTCACGGGACCTGCTGTGAACTAGATGTGCTGAGGCTCTGGGCTGTGCGCCTCAGGTCGGGTGCGCTGTGGGCTGCTGGCATTGGGAACTGTACAGATGCTCAGTGTATCCCATGAAGGCGCCTGCCAGTCTCACTCCTCACTCTATCTCCAGCCTCGAGTGAAGCACTCAAAACCCAGCAGGTGCCTGACAACAACCCACTTACCATCTACCGGCACAGGATGAGCAGCCTTCACCTGCGGCTCAACCTCAGACACGCGGCATGCCCCCTAGATCTGAGTCCTCTTTACTTCTCCCTGTGTGGCTGCCAACGTCACAACGCACGAGTGCTGCTCACCCAGGGAAATGCAGGCTGCACTGAAGACGGCAGAACGCCTCATAACACCTCCTCTGCCCAGCCTGCAGACCAAGCAAGCTCACCGGGCTGGATCTAAGTTCCACAAGTTCTACTCAGCTCTGTGACGTGGGAGAACTGTTTTTAAGTGACAAGTGCAGCTGACTTTTCATGTACACTCTTCTATGTCTACAACCACGGGGTATTCAAGTATCGTTCCTGAAACACATCCATTCGTTTCCATGACCAGTCAACTGTTTTGCAGTGTACTCTCGGTTGTATATGTCAAATCCGAGCCCTCCGCTGTGATCTCACAGCGTCACTATGAGGACCATAACAGGCTGCAGTCTCCACTCTGGGCAACCTTCCCAGAGGAGAGAACAGCACTGTCCTGATGGCCAAGCCATCTCTGGAAAGAACAAACCTTAGTGTGCAATGGATGCAGAACCTATGCAGCAGAGAGGGAGAACACTGGCCCCCATGACTGAAGGAGCAGGGATCTCCAAGAAGGCTTCCCTGAATGACCAGCTTCCTGTTCCTGTCAAGTGGCAGACGACATGGAAGAGGCAGTCTGCTCAGAGCCCAGTCTCCTTACGCAATGCCAGTCACACTAGAGAGAACACACCACAAGCCCAGATTCAGGACACACTGCAATGCAGGCTTCCTTCCCCCCAATTCAGGAAAGCAAACTGCTGAAATTAAAAAGGAACAAGGGCAAGTCTGCTGCTGCTCATCACGTTAAACTGTAGGCTGCCAGACACAGAACAGCAGGTAAGTCTGTAAGTGCACAGAGGCAACCTGCTTAAATGTGCCATCAAAAAGACAGCGTGGCCCTACTGTATCCATTTCACGTTAGGGCCTATCGACTCACATAAGCTAGAAACAGGAGCACGCCACATGTGCACATGAGAACTCACTGCACGCTAAGCTAAGGGATAGCGGGGCAGGGCTGGAAGCCGCACAAGACCGGTACATGTGGGATGTACCATACCAAGTATGGAGTTGAGAAGATGCTTCTTGTCCAACTTTTTTTTTTGAGGAGTCTCAACTCTGTCGCCCAGGCTGGAGTGCAGTGGCATGATCTCAGCTCACTGCAACCTCCACCTCCTGGGTTTAAGCAATTCTCGTGCCTCAGCCTCCTAGTAATTGGGATTACAGGTATGCACCATAATACCCAGCTAATTTTTTATATTAGTAGTAGAGACGGGCTTTCTCCATGTTGCCTAGGCTGGTCTCGAGCTCCCGAGCTCAGGCAATCGGCCCGCCTTGTCCTCCCAAACTGGTAGGATGACAGGCCTGAGTCACCACGCCCAGCCATCTAACTCATTTTTGTAAGAAACGTTGAATTTACTGTAAACACTTTATTAATTAGGAAGCAGCTGTTAA
>PVKP010039281.1:0-20270 GCA_004027715.1 Plecturocebus donacophilus
TATGTTCTTTATAAATTACCCAGCCTTAGGTATTCCTTCATAGCAACCCAAATGGACTAAGACTCGTTGCTAGTTCATACGCTTTATAACTGTTAAGTCCTTATTTATACAAAGAAAAGCTGGCTCCGAAAAGATTTAATTAAAATCTTAGCTAAGGAACCTCATACTCTTTACTTTCAATATAGAGAAAAGAAAGAGAAGTATTTATTCCTCCAGTTGCTTTCTGTTGATAATTTTAGGATTTAATAACTAAATTATAATAGTACAAGTAAAATTTTATGTTGGTAATTTTATTTCTGGGATGCTTCTAGCTAATAAATGCACTTGATGATTAGAAAAATGGAATATCAGGCTGGGCGCGGTGGCTCATGCCTGTAATCCCAGCACTTTGAGGGCCCAAGGCTGGCATATCACCTGAGGTTGGGAGTTTGAGACCAGCCTGGCTAACATGGTGAAACCCCGTTTCTACTAAAAATACAAAAATTAGCCGAGCGTGGTGGCAGATGCCTGTAATCCCAGCTACTCAGTAGACTGAGGCAGGAGAATCGCTTGAACTCAGGAGGCAGAGGTTGCAGTTAGGTTGCAGGGAGCCAAGATCACACCACTGCACTCCAACCTGGGTGACAGAGTGTGACTCTGTCTCAAATAAAAAGAAAAAAAAAAGAGAGAGAGAGAAAATAGAGATAGGCTGAAGTTATCAAAATAGAGTGATATCTCAAAATAAGAAGTCCTGTGAGTCAGGATCAGGCCTACCAATTATAGCAACCCCATTTCTAAAGAGTTTAGAGCCTAGGTCAGACTTCATGGTAGCAAAGCAATGTTTTATTTTAATAGTGTAATTATGAATGGGTGGCAGTATTTTAACCTCTCCTCCCAAGAGTTCCACAATGCTTTCTTAACATGTTTATAAATATTTGCTTTTGTGCCATTTTAGAGGAGCTTTCCATACAAACATTTGGCTTTTGATGAGTCATCCCCACTCTGATTCATACCCATAAGCTTCCTGTTGGTTATCAGTGAATATTGGGCTCAATAACTGCCTTACTTTTATAATTGACTTGAATGAAGATTGAAAGGGTTGTGGAGGGAGAAAGACATATTCAGGTAAATATAAAATACCCTGGTTTCCTTTCAAGAGATTGACAAATATGCCCCAATATTCTATTATTTAAAGTAAATGCCAGAATTGTGATGGATTTTTGTTAGACCTTAAAAAAAAAGCTTGGATAATTGTACCTGATGTTACTTTTTTTTTTTTTTTTTTTTTTTTTTTTTTTTTTTTTTTTTTTTTTTTTTTTTTTTTTTTTTTTTTTTTTTTTTTTTTTTTTTTTTTTTTTGA
Source organism: Plecturocebus donacophilus (assembly GCA_004027715.1). Classification (NCBI taxonomy): domain Eukaryota; kingdom Metazoa; phylum Chordata; class Mammalia; order Primates; family Pitheciidae; genus Plecturocebus; species Plecturocebus donacophilus. Next base: position 1,340 of record PVKP010039281.1, read on the forward strand.
GATGGAGTCTCCCTCTGTTGCCTGGGCTGGAGTGCAGTGGCGTGATCTCAGCTCGCTTCAACTTCTGCCTTCCAGATTCAAGCGATTCTCCTGCCTCAGCTTCCTGAGTAGCTGGGATTATAGGTGCTTGTCACCATGCCGGGCCTGTTTCTCTTTTAGTTTTTGAAGTCAAAGTCTTGCATTGTTGCCCAGGCTGCAGTTCAGTGGTGCGATCATAGCTCACTGCAGCCTCCAATTCCTGGTCTCAAGCAATCCTCCTGAGTCAGCCTCCCAAGGGCTGGGATTACAGATGTGAGCCACTCCACCTGGGCTTTCTGTATTTTGAATGCATCAAAAATACATATGCTACTTATAACAATTTTGTTTTCTGTAGATATTGATCTTAATTGCAATCTGCACAGAGGATACAAGAAAAGGGCAATTAAAAATGGAAATTTGTTTCTTGATGAGGAAATCTTTACCTCAAGTAATATAAGTATATATTTAAATTCTGCATCAGGAAGTTGCCTATTATTTTAAATGATTTTCTTCATTCCCTAAGTAAATATAGAATGGCTGTTTGCTTTAATTCTAACAGATACTTTTGGCACATACCAGGTTCTTGCTTAGACTTCTCAGGCCTTCATCTGAAACCCCAGAGTGCATTACCCAGACTGATCTAGGGTCTATGGTAAGTCAGCTCCTGTTAGAAGCTGCCTTCAAATAGGAGATTATGATAGAGGTGGTGGAAGGCTAGTGTTTCTCTATCTGGTCCACATTTGAAAAAGCACCAGAAACTCAGGAGGTAATTAGGCCAAGGGGCAAGCCCTCTTGCTAAACCACGCTTTCTGTCCTTTTTCTGTGACTTCTGCTGGGGATCTTCAGTTTGTTGGCATATTTTAAAAAGGGCATTGAGCCATGTAGGTATCTGTGATTGAATTCATCATTGAAGTAGGAAGCAGTACTCTTTCAGAATTTAGCTTGTATACAAGAAACCAATGGAAAGTACTTAGGATGGTGGCTGTAAGAGATGCAAGTAAAAAGGCCAGGATCAAGGAGAGGTAATGTCATCTTGGATCTCCATAGTTGGGGCTTGTGTTATCTATTTCTGTTGTAAAAACATGATGAGTCTATGCAGACCATGGTTACAGATACAACCCTGCTTCCTTCAGTCAAGATCATGAGAAAATGGGTTCCCTGGATAACTGAATTTCCTAGATTTCTGAACCTTTGCCTATTAAGCACCAAAATGTAAAATAATAAAAATAAAATAACCATATAAAGTGGAAGAATCTCTGTGGACTATGGTCGAAGGGGGTGGGGGAAATGAGTGGAAGCTTTAACTTCTCTGTGCTCTTCTGTATGAATATATGTTAAGTTAACTAATATGTATTACTTTTATTATTTTAAAAGTTTACCTGAAACCATTTTTATATAAGTAAGTGGGTTACACCCTTTTACTTTTCTAAACAGAGCAACAGTGAGATTTACTTTGATGATTCACCACCATCATTATGAAAGTCAGTTCCTCCTTAGGCCATAAAGCAATGGCACCCTCAAGCAGTCCCAAAGTATATTGAATGGTTTATTCCATATACTTTCCTCAGAATTTTTATGTGTTTTTCATAAATTTTCTGCTGTTTGCTTTCCTATGGGATTGTCAGCTGTCATTCCACATGGACAGAATTTGGCCTGTGTTTAGCAGCCTCCCTTAAGAAAAATTTTGTTTTAGAGACAGGGTCTGGCTTTGTCACCCAGGTTGTGCATAGTTCAGCGGTCTGAACATAGCTCACTGCAGCTTCAAACTCCTGGGTTTGAGTGATCCTCCTTCCTGCCTCAGCCTCTCACGTAGCTGGGACTATATGCATGCACCTCAGTGCCTGGCAAGAATTTTTTTGTTTTAACTTAATGCTGCTAATTAGCTAAGTGGTTGGTAAGTCACATAAACTAACTTGTTAGAAGTGATCATAAAATAAAGTTAAATGGGCACATAGTGAATACCAAAGGGTCACTCTTCTGAGCAATGTACCAAGAATATAGCTTTCATGCATTTATTTGAAGGGCTCTATCTTATTCTACCTGGATCTCAGCTATGTTTTAGATATTATATGTCACTGGATAAAAGAGTTATAGATAAAGGAAGTGATGTTCTGCTGTCATTTAATAAAATGACTTCCATCATTTCTTCCCTCCTTTGTGAAAATGTTCAGTGGCGGTCCAGGTAGATGCATGTGATGTTAAATTGGAGTTTTTCTCATTCTCCAGGCTAATTGAGATGATAGCCCTGGATGTGCAGCCGGTTCTAGAATAATATTTAAATTAGTAGTAATTGCCAGCATTTGGATAACCAAAGATTCATGTATAGTAAATGGTTCCTGGCTTTTATGCTCTCAGTACACTTGAATATGTATCAGGTTTACCAAATCCATATAAAAAAACATACATATGGGCTCTAGTCTACTAGGTAGATCAGACAAGAGCAGCTGATTCACAGATACATGGAAATAGATCAAATACATAGCACGTGTTTGAAAGGAAAACTTTAGTTAGACAGGGAGTGGGGATTTTTTGACAATCTTTCTGAATATGAGTCAGAGTGTAGGTTTGCGTGGGTGAGTACGTGGGTGTATACATCTGTGGGTGTCAGAAAGAGACAGCCGGAGATAGATGGCTGCAATTCCTAGCTAGTAAAATGACTATAATAGTAAAATAAATTTAAAAGCATAGAGCTTTATGGAGCCCTTTAAAATAGTTTTAGATAAACAATGTCTACAGAGAGACTTATTTGAAATACCAATTGCTTCCCACAGAGAATTTAAATTACCCCTTCTTATACAATACCAGGTAATTTTCATTTACCACTTACTCGAAATTTGGTAGTTATCACAAATGCAACCCTACCTTACATTCCTAGTAGTCAAATTTTTTTAAATGAGAAAATTGAGATAAATTGGCTGTATTGCTCATCTAGAAAATGACCTTCAGCTGTTCATAGGGCTAGACGTGACAGCAAATAACTTGCCAAAGAAAAAAGAGCTAAAATGGGTAATAGGAGAAGCAGAATCTTATCTACAGCAATAACAAGATGGTTTCTGATACACTTACCAGCATCTAGTAATTGGCAACATAAAAATATAAAAAGAGGGAATCACCTATATAATTACATGCCCGGTTTTACTTGGGAGAATAATGTGGATGACATGGAGTCTATGCATATAAACTCTGTTTAACAAGATATTTCCAGATCCTCATTATTTTTGACAATTCCATGATTGTATTCCTTGATGCTGGCAAGTCTGAATTTATGTGTAAGCTGAGAGCTTACAAAGCTACACAGAATATCACCTGAAACTAAAGCAAATAATCCCAGAAGGAAAGAGGTGATGGATCAATATGCACAGGTTGGATCATTCAGTATGCTGTTTTGAGCCCCTCTGGTGTGCCTCCTCCCCGTGTTTGTTTCTAGAATTCTGGCCCTGCACCTGTCCTCAGGGAACACAACCCTTGAATTAACAGTTAAAGAAGCTGATAGACACTGTTGGTCCTAAGTGTTATTACACAGGTGACAGTGGAGGATACAATTACTAATTCTTCACCTACCAACAGTGATCTTTCTTTTCCAAAGCAGAACTATTTTTTCTAATTATAAAAAGAATGCATGCTCATTATAAACATTCAGATATGATAGAAAAGTATCATTTGCTTATATAAGGAAAATTCACTTAAAGCCATCAGACACTAAAAAGAGAAAAGAATCTGGGATTCCTTACATATTCCTCTTTTGTAAACGAACCTGTCCGCTCCTTGCCATACATCACTTTTCATAAAGTGGAGGAGAAAAGGTGACACAATGTACTTGCTTAGTGGGCCAGAGACCTGACTCACTCTTTGTTGCTACTACCCTTTATGGCTATGCACTATTATTAGTTTTCACATACTGTCAGCACAATATAAATTTATTTCATGAGCTACTTTAGGCTTGGAAAAATCCACAACAATTGCATCTGCTTCTTGTGCATTAGTAAGATCACTCCTGCACTCATAAGAAGGAAGTTCTCACCTCTGTTCTAAAGTCCTGATTCTTTATCGCTCCTTCCCTGTCACAGTTAGGAAGTCAAATCCCACTTAACCAGTGTGTGGATGATTAATGGTAACCATGAACCTTCACTAGGTTTGGGCTCTTGATGTAGAGTATGAATAAGATACAGAGAATGTGAGAGCCTTGTGTTACTCAGGGCAAGATAGGCTTATGTTGCAGTTACCCAATTAATCTGAAACCACAGTGGCTTAACACAGAAAAGGTTTGTTTCTTGCTCATGCTACACATTCATCATGAATGAGAGGGGCCCTCGCTCTAGGACTCAGGATGATGGAGGCTTTGCCATCGTGCAGCTGCACCTGCTCCCTATTACCAGGCCCTCCTTTTTTTTTTTTTTTTTAACCATTGGACTTGACTGAAAATAGCAACATGCCTGGTTTTGTCAGTGTAGGCCAATTTCTGTAAAAATGAGTTAGTTATCTCTGGTTTTTAGAATTCTGGGTAATTTTTCTTTTGTTTCTCTGAATGTTATAGTTTATCTATAATCTCAGGGGTTTAAGACAATAGAATTTCAGCTGGGTGTGGTGGCTCATACCTGTAATTCCAGCACTTTGAGAGGCTGAGGCAGGAGAATTGCTGAAGCTCAGGAGTTTGAGACCAGCCTGGGCAACACAGTGAAACCCCCTTTCTACGAAAAAATACAAAAATTAGCTGGGTGCAGTGGCCTGCAATCCCAGCTACTCTGGAGGCTGTGGTGGGAGGATCACTTGAGCATGGGAGGCAGAAGTTGCAATAAACTATGTTCACGCCACTGCACTCCAGCCTGGGTGACAGAGTGAGACCGTGTATCAAAAAAAAAAAAAAAAAAAAAAAAAAAGACAATAGACTTTATTAATTGTACATGTAATAGTTCAGTGTAGATATTTGAGGAGCTGCCTTGCATGAGGTGATCCAGGGACCTGGGCTCCTCCTTCCCCTGCCATCCCCCAGGCCTTCAGAATCCTTTACTGGTTCCTCTCTATCAGGCAGACAGACACAAGAAGAAAAGAATCACGGGCCAGGCTTGGAGGCAGCATATATCATTTCCACCCACATTCTGTTGGCAGGAATTCATGATCATACTTAACCTCAGAGGAGCCTGGGAGCTGTAGTCTGTGTGCACAGGAGGAAAAGGAAGAGGTCTGGTGACAGTCTCAGAGGAACTAAGGAATCTGACTGCAGTTAGGTATGTCTGAGGAAAAGAACATTATTTCTATTGCATTGTTCTTATTTCCCTCATTTATACTTAGATATTGTTTCTCACATGTTTATTTCATTTTCTTTTAAAACCAGCTTTAAAAAATGTTAATATCCAGCTTTGTTGAGAGTATACAAAGATGAACACTTAGCTGGTTGGCATGTAAACTGATATAATCTAACTGAAGGGAAATTTATGTATATGAATCAAAAACCTTTAAAGGACTATAGTCACCAATTCTACTTCCAGAATTTTATCCTGGGGAATTAAGCAGGTAATATAAACAGATGTATGTATATTTATCATAGCATTGCTTGTAATGGTGAAACACTTCCATGACATAAATGTCCAACATTTGGAAGTAAAATAAAAATGCTACTTTTAACAAATATCATGTGGCCATGAATCCCATAGATGTCTATTTAGTGAAATTGAATTATATTCCTTACAAATTAAGAGAAAATACCAGTTCACAATCTCTGTGTCTGGAATATTCCCATTCTGGTTTTTCAAAGGATGATTATACACACACACACACACACACACACACACACACACACCACACCTCACACAATGTGTGTGTGTATGTGTGTGTGTTTTTTTCTCTAGGCATTCTGAATCTGGGTGAGTTTCTTTTTTTCTTTTTTTGCTCACTTGTGTTTTCCATATAAACAGGTGATATTTGTCTAAAAAGGAAATCTTTCTTATTTTAAAGCAAAAAAACCCAAACCCTTAATATTTAAAACAAAAACACAGTTTTAACTCATAGGCATCTCAAAGAAAAAACAAAATAAAATACCACCTGGTTACCCACACTGACTTGGATAAAGGGCAACAAATGTCTCTTCCAGATGGGCCTTGCCTGAGGACCTGGAGGAGTCTAGGTTGGGGTGGCTGGTAGGTGGAGGTGGGGTATGTGCCATATTCTTGACTGGACCCTTGTCTCTGTACTGGGCTTAAGCAGATTGTAGGGTCCGTGCATAGTTGCTGCTCATTCCTCACCTCCCTCACACTGACAATGGTCTGCTTTCTTTTCTCTGAGTTGGAAACCTGCAGAGGCAGCGGGCTTGTGATACTTTGTGTAGGCATGTGAGTTACATGCAAATCACATGCAGAGTCACTCAGAATCTTTTCTCAGATGATCCAAGTCAAGAATATTTGTCTTGAGTCTGTAATATTATACCTAAAAATGGGCATGTACTTATGATATTTCTCTTACTTAATTTCTTCCAGAATAAGTCAAATGGCTGTAAGAAGAGGTTTCAGCTTTTAAGTTCACTATTCTTTTTGGAGTTATTCATGCATGCATGCTTACAAAAATTAAATTTTTTCAAAGACAGAATAATTTTTCCACCACAGTTAAAGTAAATGAAGAGACATGATAATGTCTTCTAAGAATCAACTTTTTTTTTATAGTTGAAATTACTTGCAATATGGCTTTATAATAGCTGAAAGATGGGACAAAATTTTAATCACTTTCAGTATTAACAATAGTGATTTTATGAACTGTAGACTTCACTCAGCAAAATCACACATCTTTGTCACCTACACATACACACTTTCTTTTTTTCTTTTTTTACCTATACATACAAACACACTTACTTTTTTCTTTCTTTTTTTTTTAATTATACGTTAAGTTCTGGGGTACATTTGTAGAACTTGTAGGATTGTTGCATAGGTACACACATGCCATGGTGATTTGCTGTCTCCATCACCCCGTCACCTACATCAGGCATTTCTCGCAATGTTATCCCTCCCTGACCTCCCCACTTCCCACAATCCCTCCCCTAACCCCCCACCCCCAACAGACCCCAGTGTGTGATGTTCCCCTCCCTGTGTCCATGTGTTCTCATTGTTCAACACCCACCTATGAGTGAGAATATGCCATGTTTGGTTTTCTGTTCTTGTGTCAGTTTGCTGAGAATGATGGTTTCCAGATTCATCTATGTCCCTGCAAAGGACACGAACTCATTGTTTTTTATGGCTGTGTAGTATTCCATGGTGTATATGTGCCACATTTTCTTTATCCAGTCTATCATTGATGGGCATTTGGGTTGGTTCCAGGTCTTTGCTATTGTAAACAGTGCTGCAATGAACATATGTGTGCATGCGTCTTTATAATAGAACGATTTATAATCTTTTGGGTATATACCCAGTAATGAAATTGCTGAGTCAAGTGGTATTTCTATTTCTAGGTCCTTGAAGCACCACACTGTCTTCCACAATGATTGAACTAATTTACACTCTCACCAACAGTGTAAAAGTGTTCCTATTTCTCCACATCCTCTCCAGCATCTGTTGTCTACAGATTGTTTAATGATCGCCATTCTAACTGGTGTGAGATGGTATCTCAATGTAGTTTCGATTTGCATTTCTTTAATGACCAGTGATGATAAGCATTTTTCATATGTTTGTTGGCCACATAAATGTCTTCTTTTGAAAAGTGTCTGTTCAAATCCTTTGCCCACTTTTTGATGGGGTTGTTTGTTTTTTCATGTAAATCTGCTTTAGTTCTTTGTAGATTCTGGATATTAGCCCTTTGTCAGATGGGTAGATTGCAAAAATTTTTTCCCATTCTGTTGGTTGCTGGTTCACTCTAATGATTGTTTCTTGTGCTGTACAGAAGCTCTTAAGTTTAATTAGATCCCATTGTCTATTTTGGTTTTCATTGCCATTGCTTTTGGTGTTTTAGTTATGAAGTCCTTGCCTTTGCTTATGTCCTGAATGGTGTTGCCTAGGTTTTCTTCTAGAGTTTTTATAGTGTTAGGTCTTTTGTTTAAATCTTTAATCCATCTGGAGTTAATTTTAGTGTAAGGTGTAAGGAAGGGGTCCAGTTTTAGCTTTCTGCACATGGCTAGTCAGTTTTCTAGCCAGAGCAATCAGGCAAGAAAAAGAAATAAAGGGTATTCAATTAGGAAAAGAGGAAGTCAAATTGTCTCTATTTGCAGATGACATGACTGTATATTTAGAAGACCCCATTGTCTCAGCCTAAAATCTCCTTAAGATGATAAGCAACTTCAGCAAAGTCTCAGGATACAAAATCAATGTGCAAAAATCACAAGACAAACAGAGAGCCAAATCATGAGTGAACTCCCATTCACAGTTGCTGCAAAGAAAATCAAATACCTAGGAATATAACTAACAAAGGATGTGAAAGACCTCTTCAAGGAGAACTACAAACCACTGCTTAAGGAAATAAGAGAGGACACAAACAAATAGAAAAACATTCCATGCTCATGGTTAGAGGGTGAAGAATCAATATCGTGAAAATGGCCATACTGCCCAAAGTAATTTATAGATTCAATGCTATCATTGACCTTCTTCACAGAACTTGAAAAAACCACCTTAAACTTCACATGGAACCAAAAAAGAGCCCACATAGCCAAGACAGTTCTAAGCAAAAAGAACAAAGTTGGAGGCATCATGCTACCTGACTTCAAGCTATACTACAAGGCTACAAGGCTACAGTAAACAAACACACTTTCTAAAGTTCACATCTGTTAAAATTATATTCATTCACAAATTAACTCAAAGAAGTGTACTAGTTATTTATTTACTTATTTATTTAGAGACAGGATCTTGCGCTACCTCCCAGGCTGGAGGGCAGCAGGATGATCATGGCTCACTACAGCCTTGACCTCTCGGGTTCATGTCATCTTCTTGCATCAGCCTCCTCAGTAGCCAGGACTAAAGGGTGCATACCATCATGCCTGGCAAAAGAAGTGTACTTTTTGAAAGACATGATCTACAATAAAAAAATCAAAACCAATCTTGGTTCACTATTTAAAAATCAACTTTTATTAAATAAGTATACTCTTCAAAAAATTATAAAACTCAGACGAAACAGAACATACCAAAATGTCACTTTGTTTGATATATTTCAACACCCTATACTTGCCTAGGTTGCCTTCTGGTTTTTCAAACAGGATGAAAAAGAGGAAATGCTGATAATTATATGCAACTCTTGCTGATTTTATTGATTAGCAGTAAGTTGAGAATTCTCTTTTCTAACAGAGGAAGGTAAGATGTGAACTCTCATAATCACTCAGGATTTTTTTTACTTTTTATTTTGTTTTAGAGATGAGCTCTCTATGTTACCCAGGATGGCCTCAAATCCCTAGGCTAAAGGAGTCCTCCCACCTTGGCCACCCAAGTAGCTGGGACTACAGGTGCTGGTGACTACACCTGACTCACTCAGAATTTTAACAGGGGGGAAGGAGAGAATTAGTCCCTGAAGGGAGGGAAAATAAAGTGCTAGTGTTGGGGTGAACGGTCTAGGAAAGAAACTAGTCGTGGACCCATTGACTCCTTGATTTCCCTGGTAGGCTCTGGCTATATGTTTCCATAAGCTACCATCTTGCTAAGATGCCTTTGCCACTATGAAGGATGCTGGGATCAATTAAAGGTGTCTTCTGGGGATAGCCTTGGGCTCAGTTCTTAATGTCACTTCTCTCTGAGACTTTATGTCTCTTCGTCATTGGCTGCTCTCCTTGAGTGCCAGCTCTAAATGCCCATCCTCTGCTCTCAACTCACCTTTCCCAGCGTCTCACTTCCCAGCTCCATCATCAACCATCAGTACAAAACCCTGGTTATCTGGGACTTTCATCCTCGACCACTATCTGGGGCTGGCTGCCCGGTGGACATGGTGCTTTTCCATGGCCGAAAATAGATGTGCAGGGCAGGTTCACTGTAACCAACATAAGGAAGAGAGAGAAAGAGAAAGCAGCTTGCTGATGTCACCTGAGAACGACCCTACAATCATGTAAGGACCAGTGGGAGGGGCTAGCACAAGTATAAGGATACCTGAGTGTACAATTTGCTCTCTGATAACCAGAGATCAAACAGTAGCAGGCAAGAGAAAAGAGTAAAACTTAGTAACTCAAACTTACTTCATTTTGACTCTATTTGACAAAGAAGCTGTCGGATGTTTTCTTATACAGGCACTCATGTTCTCACTAGCCCTCAGCCATTTTCTAGTCCCTGCCTTTTCATACAACTCTGCCTCCAGCACGTATCTTTTGGCTCAGTACCCTGATTCTCCCACCTGCCAATCAGTGAACTCATTTCCATGCTTTTGAACTCTTCACTGTTATCCCACAGATAAGCATGATGCATGATGTGCATGATGCTTATCTATGGGATGTCCCTCCAGCATGCAGGCATTGGTTTCCTTTCACCTCTGGAACACCCTTTTCTATAGGTAAGCAGGTTCTTCAGTTAACCCATGTGGCTGTACTGTTACATTATGGAATATGTAGGTGTGTGCACCTCTACTTTGTAAACGGTTGAATCCTGATGGTGCTTTAACTCAGTCACTTTATATACACACTGCAGATTGCATGTATGTAGGCATGAACATGCCAAGAGGTGTGTTGATCTGGGTATCTCTGTTTAGGGACCTGGGTGGTGTTTGTGTGTGGGTCTGCATATGTGTACACCTGGATGTGTGTCTCAAGGCCCTGCTGATCGCTTCCTACCAGGTTTGACGGTATGCTTCCAAATTGCTCCACTAATTAATGTTACTCTTTTTGTCTTTCTGAATAATTTTATTGGGTAAAATTTGTATAACATAAAGTTTACCATTTTAACCGATTTTTTTCTTTAATTTTTTTTTCTCATAGAGACAAGATATTGCTCTGTTGCCCAGGCTGGTCTCCAACTCCTGGGCTAAAATGATCCTCCTGCCTCAGCTTCCCAAGTGCTGGGATTACAGGCGTGAACTACCATTCATGGCTATTTTAACACATTCTAAGTGTACAGCTTAGTAGCATTTTACATTCACAGTGTTGGGCAAACAATCACTGTTCCCCACATTTTTCAACATCCATACAGAAGTTCTGAAACCGTTAAGCAATAAATCCCTATCCTTCCCTCCCTGCAGTCCCTGATAACCTCTAATCTACTATCCATCTCTATGAATTTACCCATTCTAGATATATAAGTGGAATTATGCAATATTTATCCTTTTGTTTCTGGCTTACTTCATTTAGCATAATATTTTCAAGTTTCATTCATGTTGTAGCATGTACCGAACTTTATTTCTTTGGCTGAATAACATTCAATTGTGTGTATATATATATCACATTTGATTTTTTCATTCATCTGTTCACAGATGGGTTGTTTTCATCTTTTGCCTATTGTAAATAATGCTGCTATGAACATTGGCATTCGAGTATCTGTTCAATCCCTGTTTTTAATTCTTTTGGATATATACCTAAGAATGGAATTGCTGAGAAAGGCAGTAATTCTAGGTTTAGCTTTTTAAGAAACCACAACACTGTTTCAACAGTGGTTGCACCATTTACATTGCCATTACTAATGTATGAGGATTCCAATTTCTCTACTTTCTCACAATACTCCTTTTATTTTCTTTTTATTTTTATTATAGCCACTCTAGTAAGTGCGAAGAGGTATCTCATTGTGATTTGGATTCACAATTCCCTAAGGATTATTGTTGTAGAACATTTTAATGTGCTTATCAGCTATTTTTGTATTTTCTTTGGAGAAATATCTATTCAAATCCTTTGCCCATTTAAAAATTGGGTGGCTTGTCTTTTTGTTATTAAGTTCTTTATATGTGCTGGATATTTACTCATTGTCAGATATTTTGATTTATAAATACTTTCTCTAAGTCATCTTTTAACTTTCTTGCTATCATCCTTTAATGCAAGAAACGTTTTAGTTTTGAGGATGTCCAACTTATCTACTTTTTCTTTTGTTGCTTATGTTTTCAGTGTTATATCCAAATCAAAAGTTATGAAGATTCACCCCTATGTTGTCTTCTCAGCCTTTTGTGGTTTCGGTTTTATATTTAGATCCTTGACCCATTTTGAGTTAATGATTATATATGGTGTGAGGCTGGGGTCCAGATTCGTTCTTCTGCATGTGGAAATCCAGCTGCCCCAGCGCTGTTTACTGAAAAGACTCTGCTCTTTTTCCATTGACTGGACCTGGCACGCTTGTCAAAAACTGTTTGGCCACAGATATATAGGTTTGCACTTGGACACTAATTCTAGTCCATGCGTCTATGTGTGTCTATCTTTGTATCAGTACCACATTGTTTTGATTACTGTAGCTTTATAGTAACTTTTGAAATCAGGAAGTGTGATCCCCTGAGTTTGTTATTTATTTTTAAGATTGTTTTGCCTATCTAGGGTTCCTCATAATTCCTTATGTATCAGCTTTTCTATATCTGTAAAGGCAGCTGTTGGAATTTTGACAGAGACTGTGCTGAATCAGTAGATGGCTTTGGTAGTATTGGCATCTTAATAATGTTAAGTTGACCTAGCCAGGAACATGGAATGCCTTTCTATTCATTTAGGTCTTTAATTTCTTTCAGCAATGTTTTGTAGTTTTCAGTGTACAAGTCTTTTACCTCCTTGATTAAATTTTTATTTTGTTTGCTTTATAGCATTTTTTGTCTTATTTTTAATTGACAAATAAAAATTGTATATATTTACAGTGTACAACATATTATTTTGAAATATATGTACCTTGTAGAATAACCACACATAGCTAATTAACATATATATTACATCACCTATTTATAATTTGTTTGGTAATGAGAAATCTTAAAATCTACTCTCTTGTGATTTTCAAGTAAACAATACATTGTTATTAACAATAATGTATTTTCAAGTAAACAATATATTATTAACTATAGTTTTCATGTTGCACATCTCCTTGGTTAAATTTCTTTAGATATTTTATTCACCTTCTCCTTTGAGTTGGCTTGAAATCCTCCCCACTGTGCTTTACTACACTATAAAGTGTCCATAGCACATAGAATAGTGCCTAGCACATAGCAGACACTGAACAAAGGCTAATTGAACATAAGAATCTCCAAAATGATAGGATCTTAGAACCTTACAAAAAAAAAAGTCATAAAATTCCATTCTTCTATAGACAAGGAAATGATGTTTGGAAAAATTAAGTTGCTTCCCTGAATAGCACTGCTAACTAGGGGTAGAGCCAGATGTTCACATCTCCTGAGAGTTTTCTGTGGATCAAAATGTAATCAGTATATGCCACGAGTCTGTCTGCTGGAGTAAATAAATGGGTGTGTTTATAACTGGAATGCTTGTCTTTCAGGATGAACATTTTTAAGTGTCTGTTTTTCTTTTTTGAAATTAATCTTAAAGGATTGGTGTACCTACAAAACTACAAAACTAGCTTGCATTAAAAACAAAGCATAGTATACATATTTCAGCAAATGAGCTTACCCAGTTGGACACATAGCTGAGTTAACAGTTATCTGGACATATATATCAATGAGGGTATCATATGTAGAAGTCTCTATCGGGGTGTGTGTGTGTGTGTGTGTGTGTGTGTGTGTGTGTAGGAGGAGGAGGAGGAGTAGCAGGTAAGATGGCTGAGTGTAATTTTGGAAATGAATTAACCCACTAGAGTTTTCCATGGTGAGAGCAGATGATCTTCCACTAGGCTTTAACTCCTAAAGAACTTGTTTCATTACAGAATTATTTCAATTTAGAGAAAGAAAAGAGAAGAACTGTGTTCCTGTTTACAAACTGGGGAATTCCTAATGTGCTGCTTTAGAAAAACATATTTATTAGCTTTTTGGCTGTCTCCCAAGGTAAGGGTAAATCAACCTGGGACAGTGTTTAGCCTTTCTTTATTTCATTCCTTTTCCACGCAGCTGGTCAGTCTCCAGTAATTCTCTCACCTGTTGTAACACAGATGTCTCTCAGAACCTCCCAAATGTGGTTGGTAATCATAGGTCTGGATATTGTCTCTGAGCCAATGATGTGAGACCTACAACTCTCTGTTCCTAGACTTGGAGAGCTGCAGAGGAGAATTTCTAGTTGCCTATCCAATATTGTTTTTTCTCCTATCCCTACTGATAGCTCCCCATTTTTGTGTGTCTGTGTGGGCAACAATGTGCTCAGGAAAAAACAAATCAACTGCTACAAATGAAACAAACAAAAACTACATTTCTAATTCTCCTTTGCAACTAGAAGTTGTCACTGAACCCAGGTGTAAGCAAAAGTTTTTGGATCGAGCTTTGAGGAAAGACCTTTAAAACGGGGCTGACAGTTAACAAGTACCTTTTGCCCTTTGCACTCTGCCCTTCTTCCTGACTGGATTATAGCCATGACCCATGGAGGTAGAGCAGTCCTCCTGTAACCACAGGCTCCTGTGAGGGAGAGGTTAAGACACCACGGAGACACCAACATGGTCTCTCTTTGCTGCTGAGCCAATGCCCACTACCACCTACCTCTGAAATGTTTGTTACATAAGAAAAGCCCCACATTTGTTTAGGGGAAACTCCTTCACTAGCAGCTCAATTGAATTCCTAACTAATGTAAGAGTTTAAAGAGCTCCCTGAGATAATTTGAGTCAACGAACTCCTACCTATCTTACTGGCAAATTAGACAGATTTAGAGTAAATGTTATGAAGGAATTCTGAGAAGCCAAGAAAATGGTGGTGGTATAAATCTGAGTTTGAACATAACCTCTCCCAAAACAATAAGGAAGACCAAATGAAACTATATAAAACCCATGTATTCTACATAATTAGAAGACATAAAATGTCCAAATTTCAAATTAACTGTAAATAGAAAAATTAACAAACCCCAGCAAGTTGCCTCCTCTACTCCTAATGCAAGCCCTTCAGGGAACCAACAAAGGCATCGGAGAAAATCTGTGTAGAGTAGACAAGAGGGAAGCTAGCGGTGAACCTTAGATTGATGTGAAACCACCACCAGAAAGAACGTTGGTGCTAAGTTTGAAATGCTGAAAAACACACTGGCAAATCAGGGTACTTACTACTGGGAAGGGACTCAACCATGAGTGCCGCATGCAAGGAGATGGCCTTGTTCCTCTTTTGGTGAGAGGAGGAAATGGTCTTCGAAGGATAAGGCATCCTGGTAAAAAGGATCAAAGGGACCAGCTTTTAGAGGAGAGCTCTGGAAATCTTGCTGTGATGGGGAAATTGAAGAACCTACAAGACTCTCTTTCCTTGCAAAATTTAAGGTAACCCAGCCCATTCTCCCATGAGTCCCCTTCCAAATAATAATAAAAATAATAGTAAGTAAAGTTCAATTTTTAAAAAGAAAGAAAAAGAAATTATACTTTGCTACACCGACAGAAGAGGGCGCTCTTGACCTAGGAATTTTGCAACCACCCCAACCCTCCAGCCTGTCCACAGCAAGGCAGATCAAAGTCTTCATCTGAGCAAAATCACCAAAATGGAAAGAACCCAAACAATTCAACTGAGAAAAATTCCTCCTCTATATAATGGCGAAGTGGATGAAAACTGTAACTCAACACTCAGAACTGAATTCAATGTCCTCAAACAAGCACTTGGGAACATGGAAAAACACTTCAAATTACAAATTCAGAAACTAGGTACAGAAACAGACGAAAAAAAAAAAGGAGGAAATACACATTGTAAAGAAAGAAAAAAAAGGAAATCAACAGTGCCCTAGTAGAAGAAAAAATAAAGTTGATTGAACTCAGGAAAGAAATAGAAGAAAGAGTGGAAAAAAAAAACATTATAAGCATTACCTATAACATTTTAGATAAACTGTACTAAGACATTTTACACATACACATGCACACCATCCTTCAAAGTACATTTGAACAATTTCTTCACCAGGTAGCTTTTGGGGTTTCATCCCAATTGGATATAATCTTTGAGACATGCAATAAATGGTTCTGCTATTATTGCTATTATCATCATTACAGGCAATTGATTGGATGAGGACAGCAAGCGAGGGGAGGGAGTTTCTAGTAAAATGTCTGAGGAGAGATGATAGTTTGTCCAACTCTAGTGTTCACCTAGGTCAGTGACTTCACAGATGAGACTCAGGGAGGTTACATGATGACCCAAGGTTCTCAAAGCCAGTTAGTGACAGAGAACACAAGGCAGAAAGCCTCCCTCTCCTCCTCTCTCCCTTTTCCTCCTCTTGCTTCAGAGGACAATGAGTGCCTCCTCCCGTCTCCAGCACCCTCAGACCCTGCAACCTCACCCCTCAGATAGAGACTCCCTACTTCACCCTCATCCTGTAAAGCAAATACACCAAACCAGCTTCCCTGGATACTGTTGCTGCTGATTTTTCTCTTATCCTTAAACTTTTAAGAGAACTTGACACAAACTCTCAGCTCTCCGTCTCAACTCACTACTAAAATTCTTGCAGTCTGTTTTCCCCCATTCTCTCCTCAGGCCACGTGCTCAGAAACTGCTGGTCACCAACTTCTAGACACTCCTGTTCCTTGTTTTCTGGATGCACAGTCTATTTTCTCTAGTCAGTTCCATATCTACTCATTTACTTCCTCCCTCTTAAATGTAGGCATTCCCAAGAGCTCACCACTGCCTTTTCTTTCTGCCTGTGCAGCTGCAAACTGCAAATATATATTTCCATACCTATCTGTTTCCTGGGTATGTTTCCCTTATTGTCTTCTAGACATCATCCCTGGGATCCAGGAGGCTACCTTAAGCTTAACATGTCTAAAACTGAACTCCACATCCTCTATTCAATTCTGTACCCTCTCTTGACCTCCAACTCAGAGTCATCGATCCATCGTTTTGTGTTCTCTACCAAATCACCCATAAATTCTACTGAAAACAGTTATTATCTAATATGTGCTAGCTCTGGACATGGGCCTGGGGACATCAGATGAGTAAGACTTGTCCTTATAGACTCAGTGGCAAGTCCTGTCCAGTCAATACATACAACTTACCCTTCATCTTCGCTGTCATCATTTTCTTTCCCACTGTTACCCTCCTAGAGCAAATCAGCATTACCTCTGTCCTAGACTGATAAAGCAGCCCCTTAGGAGATTTCTCTGGCACCAGCCTGCTTGAATGGAATTGATCTCTGTTCTTTTGCATTTTGTAGTTTAATACATCTACTTCTGTTTCTATTTTTCCATCCACTTGGAATATCCTCCACTGATCTTCTCTTGCTACATCATATCTGCCCTTTTATGCCCATCTCAAATTCCAGGCCTGCTTTGATGTTTTGCCTGGTTTCCTGAGCTTGGAGTTGTGTCTTCTTTCTCAGAAGTCATGCAAACTTGTCTTCTGCACCTATGTTTTACCATCTGTCCCTCTTGTTCAAGCTGATGGCTGCATCAATTAGGATTAGAATGTAAAAACCAGTCTTATATGATTTTAGAAAAAAAGATCCATGATCAACTTCAAGGGAAATTATTTTTTCATTAGCTTATTATTTGTGTTATACCTTTTTATACCTTTTCTCTTCGAGATCTGATAAACTAAACTATCAGAGAAACTGAATATGCTAGCGTTACTAGATTTTAACTCAGTGAAAATAATGTGATTACAAGAACTTCACATGACCTCCTTTCAGCTTTGTTATCTAGAAAATAGAAAAGTTGTGCTAAATGATCTTCACATCCTCTTTCAGATCTAACATTCTAAAAGTGTCTCAAGGATTTGACTGTGTGGCATACTCTGTTGATAGACTAATTTAACACCCATTCCCAGCTCCTCTTCTGTAGCTTCACTACAAAATTTGAAAAAGCTGAATATTCACTTTACCAGCCTTCTTTGCAGCTAGTGGTGGCCATGTAACATAGTTCTGGCCAGTGAGATATAAGCAGAAATCTATAAAGGAGAATTCTGGGAAGCTGTCACCACTTCCGTAATTAGCAGAATTCTAAGATGGTCCCTGGGTATGTGTGTCCTGTAACATACCCAGGATGGAAAAATGGAAACAGAAGTAGATGTATTAAACTGCAAAATGCAAAAGAACAAAGATCAATTCCATTCAAGCAGGCTCATCCTTCCCATGAGTGTGGCAGAACCATGGGATATCATCCCCATCATTAGGTTACTAATCAGTTGACTTCGAGTCAATTGAAAGGGAGATTATCCTGGGTGGGTCTGGCAGAATCAGGTGAGCCTTTCAAGAGAGATGATTTTCTATTGGCCTCCAGAAAGAAAGAAAGCAGCCATTTTTTCTAATTGCTCTGAAGCAGGCTCTAGGATCCTAGGACCTTAGCCCTAGGAACTGAATTCTATCTACCTACCAAAAGTGAGCTTGAAAGAGGACCCTGATCTCACATCACATGCAGCTCCTGCTGACATCATGATTGCAGCCTGGCGATTTCTTAGGCAGAGAACTCGGCCAACCAGTGACCAGACTTCTGACTCATAGAACTGTGAGATAGTAAATTCATGTTATTTTACACTGCTATGTTTTGTGGCAATCTGCTATGCAGTAATGGAGAACCAATGCAATGGATACAACTCCTTTCCACCTATTCTCAAAAGTCAGGTGCTTAAAAAACAATCTTATAGAAAATCAACAAACCCAGGAGCTGGCTTTTTGAAAAGATCAAGGAAATAGACCACTAGCCAGATTAGTTAAAAAAAAAAAAAAAGAGAGAGAGAGAGAGAATAATCAAATAGATGCAAAAAACAATGATAAAGGGGATATCACCACAGATTCCACAGAAATACAAACCATCATCAGAAATTACTACAAACAACTCTATGCACATAAACCAGTAAACCTGGAAGAAATGGATAAATTCCTGGACACTTACACCCTCCCAAGACTAAACCAGGAAGAAGTTGAAACCCTGAATAGACCAATAACAAGGGCTGAATTTGAGGCAGCAATTAACAGCTTACCAACCAAAAAAAGCCCAGATCCAGATGGGTTCACAGCCGAATTCTACCAGAC
>PVKP010039282.1:0-20267 GCA_004027715.1 Plecturocebus donacophilus
CGCTGCTCCTCTCCTGAGTTCTTCCGCTTCCGGACTCCGGGTCTTTCTCCCCATGCTTCCGGCCTCCTTTCATTTCATCCTCACCCAGGAGCAAGGATCTCTCTCGCTCTTTGCACAGAATCCACCTTTCTTCCCGGTGGCTTTTCGGGGGACCTGCAGTGGGTTGTGCTGTCACTGCACCGAGTAGGCATATTTTTTTTTGTATTGGATTCTTTTGCTTTCTGAATCTGAGGATCTGTTGGTCCCTGTGGGAAATCCTCAGTCACTGCTTCTTAACACTTCCTTTCTGCCCCTTCCTCTGGGGCTCCGGTCTTCCTCCTTTCTTTAGCCTTGTCTGTACTTCACATGGGTAACTTCAAGTGACTTTTTTTTAGGACATTAATCAGTCCTCAGCTGAGGTTGGTCCAGCCGTCCACTGAGATGTTAGTTTTGGTCAAAGTGTATTTATTTTTAGAAGTTGTGTGCGGTTAACTTCAACACCCTTCTGTCTGTACCCTGGTGTCCCCCCTTTTTTTATCTTTTATAATTTTAGACATACATCTTTCCGTTACCCCATCCATCCTTCCACTGCATTTTTAGGGCCTGGTTGTGTCCTTTGTTGCAGCTCCACCTGCTGAAGTGTTTGCTGTGAGCACTGCCCTTCCTCCTTTTCGCCAGGCACATCTTGGGGGGCCCAGCGTCTGGGCCCTGAGGTGAAGCCTTGTCCTGGGAAGATTCCCTTTCCCCCCGCTGGGTGCCCGTGGCTGCTGGGACTCCACAGTCACCTTCAGTTAACTTTATCCTGCGGGTTTCCTGCCACACTGCTGGTCATCTGGAAGGCAGCTGTGACCTTCTGCCTGTGACTCTGCTCAAGGCTTTTCCCTGTTGTCTCCTGCTGCCTCCCCGAGTACGTTCGCAGACCCGGGGCACCCACTTCCCTTTGCCCCATCTGTCGTCTCTTGTCAGGAGGCGGGTGACCCCTGTGCACCCTACAACCAGAAGCTCTCTGGACAGGCTTAGCTGGATACCAAGAACTCAGTGCCTGCGATGGATAACTAACTCAGGGATTAACTTTCAAATATTATGTTAATAACAGAATTAACAGGGCGAGCTTAGATTTCACAAAATGGCAAGCAGATGATAAACAGGTTTTCAGATAAGGTAGGTAAGATTCTTTTTCTGCAATGTTGAAGTCCAAGCAGATGTCTGACCTCACAAAGGTCTGCAGCCTTAGATTGAAGAGTTAGTGAGAGATGTGTGAGGAAGCGTCCAGAACCACCGGGGGAGCCCTCGGGCCGCACCGGCCCTCACCCCGCCCTTCCCGCAGGTGAGCATCTGCCTGGAGTGCAACAGCAGCAAACTGCGGGGCCTGAAGCGCAAGTGGATCCGCTGCTCCGCCCAGGCCACCGTCCTGCACCTCAAGAAGTTCATCGCCAAGAAGCTCAACCTGTCGTCGTTCAACGAGGTGAGCGCCGGTCCCTGAGTCGTAAGTCCTCTCTGACTTGTAAAAGTGATACTTGTAAGATTCTTTGGGTTGTTTCATTTTGTTTTTAACAACTTTGGAGATTTTAACCAGAAAAAAAATCAGTTTGTTTTGCCTGTCCACCAGGGAGTGGGATAGGAGACGGGAACGTTCAGGGTCACTGTGTGTGGAAGCGAGAACTGGGGCGGGGTGATGAGATTGTTTTGAAATAGGTAAAGGTTTCCTCGCAGCAAGAAACTGTTTCGGTTGTGTGTGTGTGGTTTTTTTTTTTTTTTTTTTTTGAGAGGGAATCTCACTCTGTCATCAGACTGCAGTGCAGTGGTGTGATCTCTGCTCACTGCAACCTCGGCCTCCCGAGTTCAAGTGATTTCCTGCCTCAGCCTCCCAGGTAGCTGGGATTACAGATGCACCCCACCACACCAGTTTTGTATTTTTAGTAGAGATGGGGTTTCACCGTCTTGGCCAGGCTGGTCTCGAACTCTGACCTCATAATCCACCCGCCTCGGCCTCCCAAAGTGCTGGGATTACAGGCATGAGCCACTGTGCCAGGTGGAGAAATTCTGTTCTTTAATTTCACAAGGAGAGACATGGGCAGATGGAGAGAGGGAGGACCCTTCCAGGCTGTCGTGGGTAAGGAGGTGGAGTACTGGTGTGAGGTGGCCTCGGTGGCCAGCGCACCATGAACATACCAGTGCAGGTCCCTGTGAGCCCCCAAGGCAGTGACACCGCCAAGATGCAGGCACCAGCAGGGTCCAGCCCTGCATGGAGAGAAGGTGCTGGCGGCTCTGGGCAGGAGTGTGAGTCTGAGGGGTCCAGCTCTGCATGGAGAGAAGGCGCTGGCGGCTCTGGGCAGGAGTGTGAGTCTGAGGGGTCCAGCTCTGCATGGAGAGAAGGTGCTGGTGGCTCTGGGCAGGAGGGTGGGTCTGAGGGGTCCAGCCCTGCATGGAGAGAAGGCGCCCATAGCTCTGGGCAGGATGGTGGGTCTGAGGGGTCCAGCTCTGCACAGAGAGAAGGCGCTGGCAGCTGTGGACAAGAGCGTGGGTCTGAGGGGTCCAGCTTTGCACAGAGAGAAGGCGCTGGCAGCTGTGGCCAGGAGAGTGAATCTGAGGGGCCGTTTTTGAAAATCACTCAGGCTGTGCAGAAGTGGACGCAGGAAAGGCCAGCGCCAGGAGTCACAGGAGGGGTGTGGTAGGGGTGGTCAGGGTGAAGAAGTGGACACACTGGAGGTGCTCTCTGGAGCTGCAGTGGGCTTAGCAGTGGCCCCAAAAGATAAGCCATGTCCTCACCCCCGAAGCCTGCAAATGGGACCTTATTTGGAAAAGGATCTTTGTAGGTGTAGTTAAGTGAAGGGTTCTGAGGTGAAATAATCCTGGAATATCTGAGTGGAGCCTAAGTCCCATGACAACAAGTGAGTCAGAGAAAGACTCCAGGCATAGAGGACAGGAGGCCCTGGTGAGGACAGAGTGGAGGCTGGAGCGGAGGACAGAGTGGAGGCTGGAGCGGAGGACAGAGTGGAGGCTGGAGTGGAGGTTGGAGCAAGGTAGCCTCAAGGCGAGCCACGTAGCGCCTGGGCCACCAGCAGCTGGAAGCCAGGGCAGGCTCCCCTACTGTGGTTTGAAGGCATCCCCGATTCTTATGTTGGGAACTCCATCCCCAGTGGGCAGTGTTGGAAGTTAGGGCCTTGGGGAGGTGCTCAGGCCCTGAGGACCTGCCCCACGCACAGATGAGGCTGCCGTGGGAAGGGCTGGCCGGCGTGGGTTCTCTCTCTTGTTCTTCTTCATGTGAGGTGCAGCAGAGGCCCTCACAGGTGGCCGTGTGGTGACCTTGAATGCCGCAGCTTCCAGAACTGTGCCGAAATAAATTGCTGTTCATAAATCACCCAGTGAGTGGCGTTCCGTGGGAGCACAGAATGGGCTGTGCTTCTCCCTGGAGCCTGTGGAGGGAGCGGCTCTTAGGGGCTCCAGGGCTTGAGTACATTTCTGCTGATTGAAGCCACCACCGTCCTTGTAATTTCCATGGTCGCCCCAGGGCACTAATTCAGAGGAAGCTGCAGTAAGTTGCTATGCATTTGGGAGGCGGTGCAGAGCAAAGGAAGGGGTCCTGACGCCTGCAGGGCTGGGGCTGCTCAGCGGGGGGACGGCGTCTCAGGACAGGCTGGGTGGGCTGTTCAGCTGACAGAGCAGAGGCTGGGAGTGTCAGGCCCTCCATGAACTCGTCGGGGGCCAGTGCCAGCCTTGAGTGCCCCACAGGTTGGCCGGGGCTACAGACAGCAGACACGGGGTGGGGGAGCCTTGGCGAGCATGGGCTGCCTGGAGCCTGGGGAGAAACCAAGTCAGGACAGGACGGGGAAGGGAGAGGAGGAAATGGAGAAAGGCTTTTTGCTGAGTTTCTGTTGTTGTGTTTGCTTTTCTGTGTAGCAAAACAGAAAAGACGGATGGTAGCTGGGGACAGAGCAGGCCAAGGAAGTCCTTGGATGTTCACGTGAGGTGGAGTGGGACGCTGCAGGGCGGTGGGGAAGCGGTGGCCATTTCCCTGCACGGGGCTGGTTCCTCCGAGGGAAGAGTGTGAGCTTTTCGCTGTTGCTGCGGTGACCGTGCCTCTCAGAGCCCGCCAACACAGCCACTCAGGTAGATGGGGTGCTTCAGTCTTCCCGAGGGAGGAATCTGAAGAAGCCTAACACCATCGGAAACGCAAGGAAAACCACGGGGCACCATGCGCACCCCGCAGAACGACCATAATCCAAGCACTGACAACTTGTCTGTGAACGCGGGGAACACAGGTTCATTCCTGCAGGTGGCAGCATGTGCAGCCCCTACAGAGGACAGCTTGGCAGCTGCTGGCAAAGCAACGCACTCTTCACAAACCACCCAGCGGCCATGCCTCTGCTGTTTACCCATGTGAAACCTGCCCACGCCAGAATGGGCACGTGGCAGTTTATAGCAGCCTTCTTCATCATTGCCAAAACTCAGAAGCAACTAAGATGCCCTTCAGTAGATGAGTGGGTACATAAACTGTGGTGCATCCATGCCGGAATACTACCCAGCACTGAAAAGAAACGAGCAGTCGGAATAGACTGTGGTGCGTCCGTAGTGGAATATTACCCAGCACTGAAAAGAAACGAGCAGTCGGGATAGACTGTGGTGCGTCCATACTGGAAAATTACCCAGCACTGAAAAGAAACGAGCAGTCAGGCCAGGAGCAGGCATGGGCAGGAAACGGAGTGCCTGTTGCTGTGTCCAGAAGCCCCTCTGGGAAGGCTGCAGGCCGTGCAGCTCCAGCTCTGCGTCCTGGTGCCCTGGAAAGGCAGAACTGCAGAGACTTCAGGGGCTTGGGGAGGGCGGGAGGAGTGAGTGGCTCAGGGCTCCTGGGCACTGATGCTGTTCTGTGTGTGTGTCCACCTGTGGCTGTACCACCAAGGCGACCTGGCATCCACTCTGGATTCAGTGGAGGTGACTTAACGTGCCACCATGCAGGGTGTTGGTGGGGAGGCTATGGGGGGGCAAGGGAGATGGGAACTGTGTGCCTTCCTCTCGATTTTGCTGTGAAGCTTAAATTGTTCTTTAAAAAGTCTATTTAATTTTTTTTAAAAGACTGGGGAGCCTAGCACCTTTTTCCACTGTGGTCAGAGGAAGAGACAGCTTGGCCTCCCAGGAAGGATCTGCGCAGACAGGCTGCCCCTGGAGGCTGCAGCCATGGAGGGGCTGGTGTGGACCAGACCGGGTGGGGTAGAGGGAAGTGAGTCCGCCCTGAGGGCCTGACCTCTCAGTCGCCTGTGCCGCCCAAGGAACCAGGGTGCCTGATTCTGGAGCTGTATGGGCTGCTCATGGGGCTGGCAGCTCACCTGCAAAACACCTCTTCACGTTTCTCAGTATGGCAGGTGTGATGGACGGGGTATAACAGGGCCTGGGTGTCAGGGAAGAAGGAAGCATGGGGAGGACACCAGGCAGCCACAGGCCAGGTAGGGGGTGGGGGGACGGAGCCCAGGCCGGCCCTGTCCTAGCCTGTGGGCTAGCCTGTAGGGACAGAGGAATAGGTGACCCACGCCCCATCTCTAGGCATGGCCTCGCGTGATGGGAGGGGTGCGATTCACACGAGCATCGAGATGGCCGTGTCGGCGTGGCTCAGGCACCTCCTGCTCCTAATCAAACCTCCTTCTCCTTCTCCCCCAGCTGGACATTTTATGCAACGAGGAGATCCTGGGCAAGGACCACACTCTCAAGTTCGTGGTTGTCACGAGGTGGAGATTCAAGGTGAGGTGGCGTCGTGAGACGCGCGATTTGATTTTCAGAGTCTGCTCTGGATGGCAGTGACTTTGCTGTGCACGTCTTATCTAAGAGCTTACAAGTGATGACTCGGGGCCGGGTGCGGTGGCTCATGCCTTCAATCCCAGCACTTTGGGAGGCCGAGGTGGGCAAATCACTTGAGGTCAGGAGTTCGAGACCAGCCTAACCAACATAGAGAAACCCCGTCTCTACTAAAAATACAAAATTAGCCTGGCGTGGTGGTGGGTGCCTGTCATCCCAACTACTCAGGAGGCTGAGGTGGGAGAATCACTTGAACCCAGGAGGCGGAGGTTACAGCTAGCCGAGATTACACCACTGCACTCCAGCCTGGGCAACAGGAGTGAAACTCCGCCTCAAAAAAAAAAAAGAGAGAGAGATAGAGAAGATTGGTGACTCAGTGGCAGCCAGTTCTGGTCTTTCTGAAATCATCAACCCCAGACGACCTCAGAGCCAGCCTGCAAAGCAGCAGCTGAGCTCCCACGGGCACAGGGCCCTGCTGGGACACTGCTGAGGTCATGAGCGCCACGAGCAGAGGGTCCTCTGGGCACCTCTGAAGCAGGTAACTGGTGGCAGAACCCTACCCCCTCCAGCTGCTGCTGCCTGGGGGCGGGGTGAGAAGCCAGGGCGACGACGGGTACAGGTGGCCAGCGTGCGCAGTGGTCCCTGGGTCACCTGGGGCTGGGGGAGAGGGCACGTGTCTTCCCAGCCTCTCTCCCCACTCTCAATGTTGCTCAGGACCGAAGGGTCTCTGGTGTAGCCTCACGCGTGGACTGTCTCCTGGGACGTGTTTCCTCGGCGCCTCCACCCCTGGTCATCAGGTGCTGTGTTCTTGTGTCTTCCAGAAGGCGCCGCTCCTGCTGCACTACAGACCCAAGATGGACTTGCTGTGAGTGGCCCCGCGCGGCACCCACGGACTGGGCCGAGTACTCCTGGGTGCGCCTGGCCGCCGCGCTGAAGAACGTTGCCTCTGGGTGTCGTGTGGACCAGACTTCTGAATAGAGAGTATTTATAACTTTTGTATGAGAGAGAATTCACACTCACCGAGACACTACCAGCACCACGTTTACAGAGGATGAAAACACTTCACAGTCTCCCCCGTGCGTCAGCCTTGCGGGCGAGAGTGACGCCTGCAGGCAGCCCGGTTGAGTCACCTTCTGACACGAGCTCCTCTGCTTGCTTTCCAGGTCTTGAAAATCGAAATTAACTTCAGTTTAGTTTATGAATTAGGTTTCATGATAAGCCTCAAAAATAGTTGGACTTTTATTGAATCCTTCCTAAGTTATTGAAAAAATGTCTTTTCATGATGAGTGATGCTATTTATGTTGCCTTTAGCTCCTTGAAGATTTAGAAGTTATATAAAAATTTAATTTAAAAGCAAACCAAAAGAGATTTCCATTAACAGTATGATCTAACCATTGTATTTAATTTTCCACTTTATGAAACACAACGACAGCAGCTCCCTGACTGGTTCCCCTTTGACTGTGCAGCCGGGACTCACTGGGGACGGACGCTCGCCTGGGGCCGACACACCCAGGCCTGGAAACGGGGCCCGGACTCTGAGTTGTGATTTGACACGCTCGGCAGGTAGACCAGAGGCCGTGTGACCAGTGCAGTGCTGGTTTGCAGAACAATTCTCCTTTTCAACATTACGCGTATTAAAAATGGCACACATTGCTGAGGGCCACCCTTTGCTTTCCTGTTTTCTTTCCCCGCCTTGATTTTGCTGGAGGGAGACGCAGTGGTGGTTGGGATCACAGCCTCCTGGAAGGCCCCACAGATGGAGCGCCTGGCGGCCCTGGCGAGGATTGACGGGTGGTGCCTTCGGGCTCATGCCCGGGCGCACTCACTGCCCCCTTCGTCCAAGGCCTCTCCTTCCCTCTGCTGGTGGGAGGAGCTCGTGTGCTCCGTGGCCTGTTGCTGGAAGGGCGTCTTTCCCAGCCGAGGTTGAGAGGGACGGTAGGCAGCTGAAGGGTTTGGAGGGAAGGCGGCCCCGCTCTGCAGAGCCTGCGTTTCGGCCGCAGTCAGTTGCCCCGTTAGCCCCTCTCCTACCAGATGGTCATGTTTTTGTCACATTAGAGAATCAACTGCCAGTGCCACACGTTTTTTCCCTTTGAAAAGTAACTTGGAAGGGTGGAAAGGCCAGGAGGAGAAGGGCTGTTTTCTGGAGTGGTTGGGGTTTTGTCCTGCAGTTGTCATTGTCTTTGCTGCCGGGCTGTTCCTGCTTATTTCCTGTGGAACTGAATCCCTCCTCCCTCTGCTCCCTGAGGGCCCAGGTACTCCCTGGCCACCCTTCAGGCTCGCCAAGCAGCCATCCACCTTGGAGATTTTTTCCTTGAATTTTGCTCTGTTTTCTTCCACTTCCTTTAGATTAAAAGCAGCTCAAGAGACCTCATCGTAGGGATGAGGAGACGTACATATAACTCCATCTGAGCGATTGTCAGTGTAAGGCCTTTTAAAACATAAAAGCAAGTTCTTTGTTAGGAATTGGGCAAAATTCACTTTTTTCTTTAAGCCCATCACCTCCCGGGACGGTTTGAGTTACTGTTACCTAAGCCTGCTATTCGTCCAAATCATTTTCTAGAGTCAGTGTATGGGGGTCTGTGAGTAGCTGTGTATGCATAAATATTACCTGTCTACCTCAGAATATACATACTGCTGAAGCATGCTGTGCAGCCGCGTGTGGTCACAGTGCAGTTCTCAGTGTCACATTCGGACTTAGGCATCTTCCTGTGTGGCAAAACAAGGAAGGATTAAACAGCTACAAGCCTCCAAATGCAAATAAAAGCAAGCCACAGCTCAGATGGAACTGAGTGTTGTAATACTCTCATGATGATATTTGTAACTCTGTAGCTGTCTTTGAGATCCCTTGGCTTTGCTACGGTGCTAAGCTGATACATTTAAATACACAGAGACGGGTGAGCGGAGCCCGTGTCGACGTCTCCAGCCGGTGGTGACCCCGCTTTGTGACCCCGTTAACCTGCCGAAACCTCAGCAGCAGAGGCCCCTGTCTTTTAGGAGTTCGTGCAGACGGTCTTCACGACGGGACTCAGCACTGGGCCTCTGCCTCTCGTCCGACCTTGCAGCCTTAGTCGCGGGAGGCTGGAGCATGATGGCCCCGTCGTCTGTGGAGCCTCTAGGCGGCCTTCTCTCCTTTCTGTCACGCTCTCATTTCACAGGAAAAGGCTGACTTTCATTTTTCCAGCATGACAGCCAGGATCGGTTAATGGTTGGATTCTGTTGTTTTTTTTTTTTAACAGATGGAGTTACTGTGAAGAAGTTTTCACAACTATTAATGCTGGTAAAACAAATGCTGTTAAATCACCTTATGCGTTGTTTTCAACAGCAGTGGGCTAATCACCCAGAACACGGTCTCACCGATGCAGTTTTCATGGAAATAGAAAATTCAAATAGAATATATAATATTGAATTTAAGATTTGGGGGGTTAAAAAAGAAAACTTAACTTTATAAAATTATTTATTCTATTTTAAGCCTTCTATCATATTTTCCCATCCAGTTGTTTGGTCTCCGTGGTCCAGCTTTATTTACAGGCATATAAAATGAAATTGTGAGATGTTTTGCAAGCTTCTTTTTACTTTGAGTAGCTTTTAATTTGTGTGTTTTTGTTTTATGTGGATGAAGAGCATTTTTTTTTATGCTTTTGTGCAATAGGTTCCAACACGCATTTATTACACATCTGTTTAAATTGTAATGTAGCATTTATTCTGCTAAACTGAAAGGGAATGTAGGTGGAATTCCAAAACGTGTACATTCAGCTGTTCTGTTTTTCCTTTTTCATGGTTGTTATTGTAAGGATGCTGTTACTGGGATTGTGTGTGAGTGCCTGTCAGCCAGTGATGCCCTGGGCAGTGAAGTGAGGCCACCTTGGTCTTGCCTGGGTCCTGGTGCCTTGGACCCCAACATGCTCGTGGCCAGGCCGCCCTGGGGTGGGGCCGCACGGCCTCAGAGCGGACCTGCCCTGGCCCAAGTGCCGCGTCTGCCTGCACCCCTGGGCTTTGCAGCCTTGCTCGCTTTCTCGGAATGGCAGCAGGACGGTGTTCACAGCAATTCAGAGGGTGGCATTGGGTCGGACGTTCTGGGTACGAGCCAGCCTGTTCCCACGTTGTACGTGAATGTTTCATGTGCTCTCAAAACATGGAAAGTAAGTTGAGTGCACGTAGCTAAACCACACAACACCCGGTTTCTCTGTTTCCTCAGGAAGTCATTACTGCACCATCACATCACGTGACCTTAACGTGAGCAATGTATTTCTCTGCCTTGACATTTAAATGAACTAAATAAATTGAGATAAGTAGATTAGAAAATCATCCAAATTATACCATAATCTATACAAATACTATGTCCCCTGCCAGGCAGGGGACAGGGTGCAGGCAGCGGCCACATGGCCAGGTCCCCACAGGAACGCTCTGAGGCCTCCCTCACCCACCAGGTGTCCTTCGCACCCAACGGTGCGTCTGAGGAATGAACTGCAGCTTGAGCGTCCCCTGAGATGTGCGAATCCTCCATGTGAGCGTCCACTCCCGTGGTTTAATTGGCTGTCAGACGCATATTCCCAGAGGAAAGCGAGGTGGGGACAGGGGACGGCGGTGCAGCCACCCAGCCTTTACCAGCAGCGTGCGGCAGAAAAGGCAGTGAGGTGTGGAGGTGATCACGCAGGTTTATGTTTTTGACTGTTTAATTTGAAAGTTTACATTTTTTATGCTTTGTGTTGGTGTGTAATTTTTGTACTCTTGGTGGCTAGTTTTTGTCTAAAATCTTTTTTGGAATATTGCTTAAATGTTTTCATTTTATGATAGTGAAGCTTGTATTCAGTGTTTTGCCAATTAATATTATATGCTTGTAATAAAAGCAAAAGAAAACCTTAAGTGAAAGTCTTCCTGGCTGGAAATGTATTACACGAAACACTTGTGCGAGCATGAGATGAAATCCCGTGGGTATTGGACAGACCACTCAGGCAGCCTGGCCACACACGTGTGCATGCCACATATGCGTGTGCTCAGACCACATGCCTGCACACAGCACACGTTCACACGGAAACCACACGAGCCCACGGCTCCCTCCCTCACCCCAGCCCTCCCCGCTCCCAGGTTAACCACCGTCTCGATTTGCACCAGGCAGCGTTGCAAATTTTCACCCTGGGTGCGACCTTCATTTAAATTGGTCTGGCATTTGCTACCAGAGTTTGGGCCAGAAACCGTAAAGCTCAGTTTGTCTCCTTGCAGAAAGAGAGGTTGCTGCAGTTCGGAGCTGGTTATGCCAAGGAAAATACGGCTAAAAAGAACCTACTGATTCCCAGAGGTGTGTCAGCTCGAGAGATCCCCTAGACAGGTTGCCACCCCCCCCCCAAAAAGCACTGTGACCAAAACTTTAGAGATTAATATACAACAATTTTGAAACTCCAAGAAAACTAGAATTGGAAGGAAAGGAGAATGTCGCCAAAATTACATTCTCACAACCTTAGGACCAGCAATCTTTAAAAGTAAGTTTAGTCTTAAGACTTCCATAGGCGGGGAGAGGTGGCTCACGCCTGTGATCCCAGCACTGTGGGAGGCCGAGGCGGGCAGATGACCTGAGGTCAGGAGTTCGAGACCAGCCTGGGTAACATGGGGAAGCCCCGTCTCTGCTAAAAATACAAAAATTAGCCGGTCGTGGTGGTGGGCGCCTGTGGTCCCAGCTACTCAGGAGGCTGAGGCAGGAGAATCACTTGAACCCGGGAGGCCGAGGTTGCAGTGAGCTGAGATGGCGCCATTGCACTCCAGCCTGGTGACAGTGAGACTCCATCTTAATAAAAAAAAAGACTTAACTGACTCAGTGTATTTTACTTATTTTCAGCAAGTCCATCTTAGAAATGTCAAGGTATTGGCTAAAGCCCCAAGCAGACACTAATGTCAGCCTCAACTGCAGGGAGGGGACACAAGACCTCAAAATAGGGTCCACCCATGCTGGGGACTGGGCCACGAAGCCATGACAGCCATGGGCGCCTGGGGTCTGAGAGCTTCAGGCTCCACCTGAGCATGGTGGGTGGGGGGCCCTGCAGCAGGACCCCAGAAAAATGCTCTGGAAGCCGGTTCCCACGGGTTCTCTAGCAGATGGGGACTGCAGGGACCGGGACGCTCTCCGCAGAGCCAGGCCTCGGCCTCTGCTCACTGGTGGTTTTGTTTCTCCCGTGCAGTTCTGTGTGCATGAGGCAAAAGTCCCGTGTCAGTCATTCACGTGTGTGATTACGCCCGTGACTGGGTGAAGGCCAAACAGTATCCGCTGAAATGCGGCGGAGGACAGAAATGAGACCCGCACCGTCTGCGTTCAGGGAGGCACGGCCTTCTGCGGCTAGAGGCCCCTGAGGCCCGAGGTAGACGTCTGCGTGGCTTCGGGTTTTGAAGGCTAAGACTGCCTCGGGGGCACTGCGTCCCTCCTGAGGGGCTGTGGCGGGCTGGCCTGCGTTGGTGGGGAGGCCTGTGTCCCGATGGCGCTCTGCAGACGCTGCACTGACCGTCCCCATTAATAGAAACAATTATATTGCTGTCTTCTGCTGACGTAGAGATGCATGCCACCGTGCTTACATAAATCAGAGTCCTAAATACATAAATCAGCCAAGCGTCCTTTCTCTGACCCACGTCACTCCTGTCAAGGAAAGGACACAATGCGCATTTGTCTTAGTTTCGGTGCCTCTGCTCCAGTTGTGAGGAAGGAGATGCTCCCCTGGGCCCTATGCCCACCTCAGAGCGCCTGCCACACCACTCCCGGGGAGGCTGTGGCCTGCTCTAGGGACGACACTCCTGTCGCAGTTGGGCGATCATTTGACCGATACATTTATCCCATGCTTTTTCCCTTTGTTTTGTAGACATAGTTTCGCTGTGTCGCCCAGGCTGCAGTGCGGTGGTGCGATCGCGGCTCACTGCAATGTCCCCCTCCCGGGTTCAAGCGAATCTCCTGCCTCAGCCTCCCACATAGCTGGGACCACAGGCGCCCACCACACCCGGCTAATCTTTCTGTTTTTAGTAGACGCGGGGGTTTCACCGTGTGGGCCAAACTGGTCTCAAACTCCTGGCCTCAGTGATCTGCCCGCCTTGGCCTCCCAAAGTGCTGGGATTACAGGTGCGAGCCACCACGCCCGGCCTGGTCCTGAGTGTTTTCAGATGTATTGGTGTACCATGAACCACGAACGGTTGCCTTTTTTCTTTGCAGGGCGGGGACAGGGTCTCGCTCCGACACCCCGGCTGGAGGGCAGTGGTTCGATCTCTGCTCACTCTAACCTCCGCCTCCCAGGTTCAAGCAATTCTCGGTGCTTGCCACCACACCCGGCTAATTTTTGTATTTTTAGTAGACACAGCGTTTCACCATGTTGGCCAGGCTGGTTTCAAACTCCGGACCTCTAGTGATCCACCCGCCTTGGCCTCCCAAAGTGCTGGGATTACAGGCGTGAGCCACCGCACCTGGTCTTTTTTGTTTTTTTTTCCTTTTAATGTTGGCTTTTTTTCTGTTACATCAGCTCTAGAAGCAGCTTATTTTGTGTCACTAATAATCTCATCAGAATTTAATGGGGATTGCAATGAATTTTTTACTTTGTGAGGCAGCTGGCATCCTACACCCGTGATGTGGCACGTTTGCCAATGAGCCCTCGTTCAGGGTCTTCCTCAGGTGGTCCTTACACACTGCTTGTCCGGTCTGTTTTTAAGATTCCTTTGTAGGGAGGTGGAGGGTGAGAAACCCACTGGAGCTGGCGTGGAGTGAACTCTGCTCGTCCTCAGGGTTCGGGGGATTTCTTGCATTTCCACGCAGAGGATTGTATCATCAACAAACTACTAAACCCCGTCGCCAATATTTATCTCTTTCGCTCTTTTTTGGTTCTCTCGCCCTGCTGCGATGTCTAGAGAAACACTGATAGCACAGCAAGCAGGACTGTGCTTTTCAGATTTTAATGGGAATACTTTATCTTGACTTAAGCATAATTGTTGTAGGGTTTTGAAACATTTTCTTCTGTTACAGCTTATTAAAAGGAATATGTGTCAATTTTTAAAAATGTTTTAATGTCTTTAATTAATTTTTCTTTTGAGACAGAGTCTTGCACTGTTGCCCAAGCTGGAGTGCAATGGCGTGATCTCAGCTCACTGTGTCCTCCCCTCCTGGGTTCAAGCGATTCTCCTGCCTCAGCCTCCTGAGGAGCTGGGATTACAGGCGCCCGCCACCACGCCTGGCTAATGTTTTGTACTTTTAGTAGAGTTGGGGTTTCACTATGTTGGCCAGGATGGTCTCGAACTCCTGACCTCACGCTCTGCCCGCCTCGGCCTCCCAACGTGCCGGGATTACAGGCATGAGCCACCTCACCTGGCCTAAATTAAAATTTTTAATCAACAATTTTGTTTCAGTTTGAAGTTTTAACCCATGCATAGTCATGTGACCACCACAGTCCACACACACAATGGTTCCATCCCCCAAATCTCCTTGGCGCCATGCCCTTACCACAGTGCCTTCCCCCACCCTTCCTTCACTTCTTCCCGCCCCCGTGGTGTCAAATGTGTCAAAATCTCCCCACTGTCACTGCAGAGTATATTTCATTGCATAGATTTACCAGTTTACCAGCTCACCCAATGAAAGGCATTTGAATTTCAGCTTTTGATGATTATGAATAAAGCATCAATAAACATTTACGTATGGTTTTTATGTGGACATAAGTTTTTCTTTCTCTAAATACCCAAGAGTGGGATTGCTGGGTCGTGGGGTTGTGTACGTTGAACTTTATAGGAAGCCGCCAGGCAGTCTTCCATTTCCGGCAGGTCCACACCTGGGGCATGGGGCACCGCCAGCATTCTCCTGCACTGTGGCTGTGGTGCAGGTGCCCGTGGCCTGCGTGGTGGCTGAATCTGCATCTCCTGGTGGCTGGCGGTGTCAAGCTTCTCCTGTGCCCGCTGGTCCTCCTGGTGTCATCCCTGGGGCATGTCTGGTCAGGTCGTTTCCACTTTTTAGCTGGACTGTTGAGTTTTCTCTGTGTATTCTGGACACAGGTCTTTAGTTGAACAGGTGATGTGTGAATATTTTCTCCCCTTCTTTAGCTGATCTTTTCATTCTTTTCACACTGTCTTTGGTAGATCCAACATTTTTAGGCCAGGCGCAGTGGCTCATGCCTGTAATCTCAACTACTTTGGAGGCTGAGGTGGGAGGCTCACTTAAGGCCAGGAATTTGAGACCAGCCTGGGAAACACAGCGAGACCCAGACTCTGAAAAAAAATTTTCAATTAGGC
Organism: Plecturocebus donacophilus; assembly: GCA_004027715.1. Lineage (NCBI taxonomy): Eukaryota > Metazoa > Chordata > Mammalia > Primates > Pitheciidae > Plecturocebus > Plecturocebus donacophilus. The sequence goes on from PVKP010039282.1 coordinate 15,004, forward strand.
AAATGTGGTGGCATGCGCCTCTAGTCCCAGCTACTCAGGAGGCTGAGGCAGGAGAATTGCTTGAGCCCAGAGGTTGAGGCTGCGGTGAGCTACGACTACACCACTGCACTGCAGCCTGGACAACAGATCGTGACCCTGACTCCAAAAAAAAAAAGTTTTTTAATTTTGATAAATTCCAATTTATCAAGTTTTTCTATTATGGATTCTTCTATGCATTATGCCTTTGGTATCATGTCTAAGAACTCTACCGAATGCCGGGTACAAAGATATTTTTCTGTTTTCTCCCAGACATTTTATAGTTTTATGTTTTACATTTATTTATTTATTTAGAGATGGAGTCTCAGTCTGTTGCCTGAGCTGGAGTGCCATGGCACGATCTCAGCTCACTGCAATCTCCACGTCCTAGGTTCAAGCGATTCTCCTGCCTCAGTCTCCCGAGTAGCTGGGATTATTACAGGCGTGCACCACCATGCCCAGCTAATTTTTGTATTTTTTTAGTAAAGATGGGGGTATCATCATGTTGGCCAGGCTGGTCTCAAACTCCTGACCTCAGATGATCCGCCCACCTCAGCCTCCCAAAGTGCTGGGATTACAGGTGTGAGCCCCCACACCCAGCCTTACTTTTTGTATTTTTAGTGGAATGGAGTTTAACCATATTGGCCAGGCTGGTCTCAAACTCCTGACCTCATGATCTGCCCGCCTCAGCCTCCCAAAGTGCTAGGATTACAGCCATGAGACACAGCAGCCAGCCTTATGTCTTACATGTATATATGATTCATTTTGAGTTCGTATATATGAGGTTTAGGTCAAGGTTCCATCTTTCCTTAGGAATGACCAACTGTCCCATTGCTATTTGTTGAACGGACAATTCTTTCTCCACAGGGTTGCTTTTGTTTGCACTGCTGTCAAAGATCAAATGGCCGTATTTATGCGGGTCTGTTTCTAGACTCTCTGATCACTGATCCATCTGTCTGTTCCTTGCCAATACCAGTCTTGATTTTTGTGGCTTTAAAAGTAGGTGTTAAAACTGTGCAATGTGATTAATCTTTTTTGTTCTTTTTTAAAATACTGTCTTAGCTATCCTTTTTACTGTTTTAGCTAGCTCCTTTTCCCTTCCGTATAAATTTTTAAATCAGCTTATCTAAATCTAAAGAAGTCCTGCTGCAATGTTTTGGAGTTTTGTTAATTGAACAGATCCCTCTGGGGGAGACTGGCATCTTGACGACGTTGTCTTCCGGCCCATGAGTGTACTGTCTGCTGTCTCTCCACAAAGGTAAGTCTTCTTTGATTTTTTTTTGTCTCCACAAAGGTAAGTCTTCTTTGGCATTTTGTAGTTTTTAAGCATACAGATCCTGTTTTGTCTTGTTAGATTTATGCCTCTCTCAGGAGCTATTGTGTTTTTAATTTCAGTTTCCAATGTTTTATTGCTTGTCTATAGTAACATATATATATATTTGAGATAGAGTTTCACTCTTTGTTGCCCAGGCTGGACTGCAATGGTGCAATCTCGGCTCAACCTCTATCTCCTGGGTTCAAACAATTCTCCTGCCTCAGCCTCCTGAGTAGCTGGAATTACAGGCGTGCGCCACCATGCCCAGCTAATTTTGTATTTTTAGTAAAGACAGGGTTTCTCCATGTTGGTCAGGCTGGTCTCGAACTCCCGACCTCAGGTGATCTGCCTGCCTCGGCCTCCCAAAGTGCTGGGAATAAGATTAATTTTTATGTGTTACCGGTGAATGTGCTCACTTATGGGCTCTATGAGGGTCTTTGTGGCAGTCATTGCTGTTGCTTTAGATGAGCGTTGTCTATATAGACATTAGATGAGTGTTGTCTATATAGACAATCATGTAGTCTGTGAATAAGGAAGTTTTATATTTCACCTGCAATCCCAGCACTTTGGGAGGCTGAAGTGGGAAGATCACCTAAACCCAGGAGTTCAAGATCAGCCTGGGCAACATAGTAAGACCCCTCATCTCGACTAAAAATACAAAAATTAGGCCGGGCACAGTGGCTCACGCCTGTAATCCCAGCACTTTGGGAGGCCAAGGCAGGCGATCACCTGAAGCCTGGAGTTTGAAACCAGCCTGACCAACATGGAGAAACCTTCTCTACTAAAAATACAAAATTAATTGGGCATGGTGGTGCATGCCTGTAGTCCCAGCTACTAGGGAGGCTAAGGCAGGAGAATCGCTTGAACCCGGGAGGTCGAAGTTGTGATGAGCCAAGATCGCACCACTGCACTCCAGGCTAGGTGACAGAGTAAGAATCCATCTCAAAAAAAAAAAAAAAAAAATTAGCCAGGCATGGTGGCATGCGCCTATAATCCCAGCTACGCCAGAGGCCGAGGCACATTCTCTCTGGAAGGAGGTGTGCAGGTCTGGCTCACCACCCCGTTTTTCTCCCTGCTACCCAAAAGGAGGTCCCTAGGTCAGGTTCACTCACAGCTCAGGAAGTTCAGGTCACCTCTGTGAGGGCAGAGTGTCCGCACACACTGTTTGGACTCGGCTGGATGTGTATGCCTGTAGCCCCACCTACTTGGGAGGCCGCGGTGGGACACTCACCTGAACCCAGGAGGTCCAGGCTGCAGTAAGCCAACAGTGCACCACTGCACCCCAGCCTGAACGACAGAGTAACCTCCCGTCTCAAAGAAAACATATCTGGACTCCTCCTACATGGGAAATTTTCTCTCCCATATATTTATTCAGTTGTTTTGTGAAAAGGGATACTGCTATATTCCCCAGGCTGGCCTCAAACTCCTGGGTTCAAATGATCCTCCCACGTCACCCTCCAAGAAGCTAGAACTACAGGTGCCACTTTGCCTGGCTCATTCAGTCACTTATTATATGTGGGAAGTAGAAAAGTTCCTCTTTAAAGTTTCCTTTCTTGTCAAAGAATAAATCGTGGCAAGTGTGCTACTAACTCTTTGTTAAGCCCTATCCAGTGTAGCTGTTAGACATGCCATGCTTACAGGCACGCAGTATTCTATGTCCTTGTACTTTAACCAAGATATCTGTGCTGGATGTGCTCACAGGTATGACCCAGCTCTCCATTGCTTTTACCTCTTTAGAAGAGTTTTAAGTTGTTAGCCAATCAGGTTTTAAGATTGTGAGGTCGGCTCCAGCAAACTGAGCTCAGACAGTCAAGATCACCCCAAATGCATAAGGAATAAATATGTCTGTTTTCCTTTGTTCGTTGTACTCTCATGGCAAAATGGCTAGTGAGGGTACCCTTCCTGCAGTCCAGGAAAAACTGCATTGCTGAAAGATCCTTTGTCTCAGTGCTGATTTTTGTTTGCAGCACCCAGCATGTTTCCAACATTCCATCAGAAGAGACTCACGGATGTTTCTTCAGCACTGTGCATTATAACCTGACGCTACTTTATTCTGCCGTTCGTTATTCCAGCGTTGGTCACTAGGACCTCTTGCCGCTGTGTTCCTTTGGCCCATCATTGTGGGATTGCGTTGTTTTTTGAAATGGAGTCTCCCTCTGTCCCTAGGCTGGAGTGCAGTGGACCTCAGCTCACTGCAACCTCCAACTTCCTGGTTCAAGCAATTCCCCTGCCTCAGTCTCCTGCGTAGCTGGTATTACAAGCCCGCAGCACCAGGCCAAGCTAATCTTTTTGTATCTTTAGTAGAGACGGGGTTTCATCATGTTGACCAGACTGGTCTAAAACTTATGATCTCAGGCCATCTGTCCGCCTCAGCCTCCCAATATGCTGGGATCACAGGCCTCAGCCACCAGGGGGGCCTGTGTTGTTGTTGATCATTCCTAGGCTTCTGGTGGATACTTTTTAGTCCTAGGTGAATTTCTTCTGCTTGATGAGTTTCCGTAGGAATTGGAGGAGGGAAGACTCAGACCCCGAGTCCTCTTTCATCTTGTCACTTCTCTAAACAATTACTTTTTGTTGAAGACGCCACATATGCTGGAATTCAAAGCCATCTCTTTGAACACCTGTGTGAAATAATCGTGTTGAACTCTTATTCTCCTCTAATTGCTCCAACCAAGCACCCATGGGGGCCATTATTCCTCTCCTACAACTGCAAGGCAGCGCCTCACCAAGCTGTGTTCCCGAGGCAAGCGGCAGGGACCCCCCTGCTCTCCTCAGCGGGCAAGCGGCCCCTGACCCTGGCGGGTGAGTTTTCTCCTCACAGCCCCCCGAGCCAGACAGCAGGAAGGTGGAACGGCCATTCCGGGTCTAAGCTTCCAGCACAGCCCAGGCGAGCACACGGGTCCTGGGGAGGGCGGCTATGCCCGAGGAGCTTTATACTATGCGTCAGATGAAAGTCCATCAGTCCCCCGGCTTACGGGGAGGAAGGCAAGGCTGAGGGGCGGGCAGGAAAGCCTGGGGTCTCTCCCCACCTCCACTGCCAACGCCCCGCAGACCTCCAGGCCACAGCCTTTCCCGGGACTCCCCGAAGGTCTGGGAGGTGGGGCGAGCCCAGTTGACGCGGTTCCGAAGTAGCGAGTCCGCCCCGCCGCCCTGTCGTGGAGGGTCCCGCTCCCGGGGTCGCGTGGGGGCCGCGAAGAGGTCCCGGACGGCAGGAGCGGGTTCCAGGCGGACTCGGCCTCGGCGGCGCATCCCAGGATCCACAGGCAAGCAGGGCGGCCGGCGTCACCCGGAGCGCTGGGCCGGCCTTGGGCTTCGCGTGGGGTCTGGTTCCCACGGCCGCCCTGGGCGGGAACGCGGGGCAGGAGAAGGTCCAGGAGGAACCTGCCTGAGGCCTCGGCCTCGGGGCGTCCTGAGCGCCAGCCCGTTGCGGGGCCGGGCAGGGACGCCGGCCTGAGGGTGGGGACCGGCGGGCACCGGGGCCAGGACGAGGCAAGCACGCGACCGATGGGGCAGCGCCGCAGGAGGGAACGGGGAGGGCGCGCCGGGAGGGCCCGGGGCCGGAGAAGCTCCTGTCAGCCCCGAGACCCGCGTGCGCGGCCCGGGCGAGCAAGGGCGGTCGCGGGGTGAGGGGCCGAGCGACCCATCTCCAGCTCCTCTTCAGAGTCGTGCAATGGCGTCTCTCAGGCTCTGATTGGTTACCCCTCCACACGTGACCCTCTGGCAGCCAATCATGACGGCCCGCCTGGCATGCGCTGATTGGCTCAGAGCGGCCAAGGGCGGGCCCGGTCCCCTCGCCCGCCCTGTCCGGGTCCCTTTCCCGGCCCCGAGGCCCGGCCCGCGCGGCTCCAGTGGGTCGGCTCTGCTGGGAAGGCCGGCCTCTGCTGTGAGGGGCGGATCTTCTGGGGGTGCGGGTGTGCGGGGGGCGGATCTGAGG